>JBAMBS010001022.1:0-29260 GCA_037044455.1 Zygothrica quintamaculata
TTTTAACCTGTCTAAAAAATACGTTTTCTCGAGGTCTGCAAAGTAGGCCTCTGTGGCGGCGACGACCTCCTCATTTGACGAAAAATTATGCCCGGCGAGTGACTTTTTCAAATTTGGAAACAAAAAGAAGTCACATGGGGCCAAATCTGGAGAATACGGTAGATGGAGTAGCAGTTCGTGGCCCAATTCGACCAATTTGGCCGTGGCGAGGGCGGAGGTGTGTATTCATAATGGAAGAGCACTTTTTTCTTCGCCAAATGAGGACGTTTTATCTGCAATTCGGCGGCGAGTCGGCCCAATAATTCGGCATAGCACAGTCCTGTGACCGTTTTATCCTTCTCCAGGTAGTCGATGTAGATCCCACCTTGTGAATCCCACAAAATGGTGGCCATCACCTTTCCGGCCGATGGGACAGTCTTTGAGTTCTTTGGAGCAGGTTCACCGGGGGAAGTCCACTGTTTCGACTGTTCCTTGTTCTCTGGTGTGTACCAGTGGATCCATGTTTCGTCGACGGTTACGAAACGACGGAGAAACTCCTTCGGATTGCGTTTAAACAGCGTCAAACACTGCTCTGAAGTGGTCCCACGGTTGCGCTTGTTGTCCGGAGTGAGGCAAACGCGGCACCCATCGCGCCGACAGCTTTTTCATGCCGAAAATTTCATGCAGGATATGACCCACGTAGTCTTTTGATATGCCTAGTGTCTCAACTAGCTCGCACACTTTCTATCGGCGATCTGCCAATACGATATCGTGGATTTTTCTCACGTTATCCTCCGTGGTAGCCGTTTTTGGAGCTCCTGGGCGTGGCTCATCAAAAACCGATGTGCGACCACGTTGAAATTCGTTAAACCAATTTTTGACGGTCGCCATCAAAGGAGAAGAGTCACCGTACACAGCATCCAAGCGCTCATTGATTTCGCTGCACGATTTCCCTTCCAAAAACATGAATCGAATTACTGATCGATATTGCTCTTTCTCCATTTTTCTAAAATCCGCGAACACGACCGCTTCCACACGCTGTCAAAACAAAACTACGAGTCCGATTCGGCTGAAATTTTGACAGTAGCCGTCTAAAGAATGTACTACACGATAGTAAATTTCACTGGCGATAGTGATACCATTGGGCTCTGAGGCTAAGTACTTATCGGACTGCCCTCGTATGTTTGCAAAAAGGCTCTCATAGTCGGGTAAACTCGACTACAGGTTTCATACTTGTTAGCCCCTTTACCATAAATAAAATAAAGCGGAGCTAATGGAAATGTGCCTAATCCAAAAGTATGTAACACATAGAAATCATTAAGTATATATATTCTTAATCAGAACAACAAGACGAGTCGATCTAGCCCTGTCCGTCCGTCTGTCAGTCTGTCCATCCGTTCGTCCGCATGTTTCTCAGAGACTATAAGAGCTAGAGCAACCAAATTTTAAACCTAGATTCGCTATTTTCGTACGCTATACGAGTTTTTTTTGAATTTTAAATTTCATCGCCTGACCCCGCAATTCGAAAAAAACGATTATTAAGCACAATTTTCAATCAATTTGTATTTGTTGTACGTTTCCGCATACAAAGCTGGTGCAGTAAGAATGGGAAGCTTGAGAGCAGTATTGGGAATTCCATCTGTACCGGGACCTTTCATATCTCCGAACTGCTTGGCTGCTGCTTCTTCCTCGCTTATCAGATGCCATGGGTCATAGTCAACGTCGGAGGTTCTCTCCTGCAGTTTCGTATGCTGAGGGAATAGCGCCGTAATAATATTGCTCAATACTTTTTGGAAAGTAACTCTTAACGTCTCCTGGGTTCCAATTGGCCTCGTGACTACCTTATAGGCAGTGCCCCAGGGATCAACATATCATCCTCGCATATGCTCCTAAAGCTCACTGATCAGTCTAAAACCTACAAGCCGCGTACCGAAGTTTGGATGAGCTCGGGCTCATTGACACAGTCGCCCTGCTCGCAGACACGTCTTCCTGAGTTGGCTAATTTTCGCCGTCTATCAATGACAGGGTGTCCTACGCATGAATGGTTTGCGGCTAGGCATAGCTGCGTTGCACGCATCGACTAGCCTTGCAGATAGATTTTTTGCCATGTCCTCTGCTGCGCTTACCGGGTTCCACTGACGTCGTAGGAAAAAGTTTTTGAATATCGCGATGTCGAAACAGCTGTCATTCCACTACACACCGCTTAGGTTTGGCCGTTGGCCTCTATGCGTTTTGCCACCGATTACAAGTGCCCCATTCAATCTTTAATGCCACATTCAACAGCCCACGCGTTGAAGTCTCCTGCAATCACTATTCGCGATTCCTGAATTATGCATTACCCAAGGTCCGGTCTACAAGGTCCTTAAACCTTGACAGCTGTCTGTTCTCTTTATTCAGCTGCAGCAAAAGGTCGCCTTTCTGGTTTCTCCGTATTTTAGAAACGGCATCTCCAAGTGCTTTGAGTTTTCCATCCGTTGTCACCTTCCGGAGAATGTCAGAATAGCTGAATGTGAGAGTAGCTTTTTTTTGGCACACGTATTAAGTAAGCCATTCCAAATCTTCGTTAAGATTAAACAATAAACACGGAAGTAATCCAAAATTAGATACCGCGCTATTGAGCGTGGGGGGCTAAAAGGCGCGCGCAATGGCTAAGTACGTGCAGAACTGTGTGTATGTGTGAATAAGTGTGTCTCGTAGTCGGGTACACTCGTCTACAGATTTCTTGCTTGTTTTTACTTGGCTTTATTTCTTGAATCTTCTCTTTTGAGTCTAACAAAAAGTAGTACAAATCTGAAATTCTATATTATGTACCTGTTAAAAATAAAAATAAAAAAAAATAAAAAATTTATTTACAAGTATTAAATTATCATAATTTACGATATAAGGGATTAACGCGGAGTAGTAAGCATTAGTTTGCGCTACGGCCGCAAAGCATTGCTTTGCAAACCCGTGCTTACTCTCCGCGACTTCATGCCGCTCTTCTTTGTTTCTTATCTTGCCTAAGCTGAGTCATTAATAAGGCCACAAATATACCAACTGTCTCCCATTTCTCGGGCTACTCGAGCATTGCGGGTACGAAGTTATTGAGAGTAATGGGGCTACCGATTACCCTCTCCAGTTGTCGTCGTGGAGCTAAAAAACGGACGCATTTGAAGATTATGGCGACGTGATCGCTTGTTGTGTAGTTTTTGCATATTTGCCAGTGGGAGTTAACAAAAAGCGACGCCCTTGTGAATGTAAGGTCGACGATCGACCCACTGCCTGCTCGACTGAAGGTATGTTGGTTGCCGGTATTAAGTAGCGGCATGTCAAGAGGTGCAATTAGTTCCAAAAGCGCTTGGCCTCTGGCATAAGTTGATGGGCAACACCATTCTTCTGGCCAGGCATTGAAGTCGCCAGCTATGACAAGCCTTGCGCGACCCCTTGTATCGTCGACCAACTCTTCGATTATGGATATGAACTCACTCAGCCGAAGACTGGGTGCTAAGTAACAGCTATATATCCATATATTGTACACTCTTGCGCGCGTAAAACCATTAAAGCATCTCGATTCCATAAGTGGAGTAGTGTCTGCTCTGTACATCCAGATAGCAGCCTTCGGCTTAATTATCTTCTTAATATGGCCAATGACTACTAACACCTTCGCGGTGGCTACCGGCAAACTGAGCGTGGCTATCTGGACGCCTCCCCTTGCAGCTCTGAGGCTCTTAATAGCGTCAGCTGATATCTTTTCAGCGTCGGCAGATATATTTTTAGCGTTTTCCTGATCCCTTGCACATCTTTGCTTAGATGGGCTAGCGACGGATCGCTTTTTACTAACTTCAGAATATCCGCAAAGCTACTGTCGCCAACACCAGGGGCTACCAGTCGCCGAGCATCATGGTGCTCATCTGGGACTATCCTTCTGGATACGAGTCTATACCAAGAGGAATTCTCTGATACATCTGACGTTTTTGGATCCTGAGACGGTGTGAACTTCTCAACCCATACGACACATCCTTTGTAGATTTGTGGGGCGCAGGCTGACCGCTGTTCGGCGGTTTGATTTTTAAATCAATAATCAATGCCGCAATTGCGGAAGAGGTTGGAGTAGACCTCGCTCCTCACAGTGAGAAGCCATGTCCATAAGCACGGCCCATACTGTTACATCACAATTGGTGCTTGCACCAGTTGTTCATACTCCCGACAGCTGCGTTAAATTTCAGGGTCAGCAACCCCTAACTGTTTTGGAGTTAAAATTGGGAGTGTTCCTTGGAGCACAAGACCTGACCATGGGTTGTATAGAGTTTCTATGCGAAATGGTACCATGGGTAATCAGGAAGCCCACGGAACTTGTTCCGTCCTGGTTTTTTGGTTGCGGCCCCTCGGGGAGTATCGTGGTAGCTGTGGTTTAATTCCCAAATGGGGGTAGAGCATTGGCTCGACGTGGAGTTGCGTTTCACCAACCGGTTGCTGTGATAACATAGAACAGCCGAAGTGTTAGATAGGCCTCGATCCAAACCAAGGAGGGAGTCATGACCAAACAGAAATGGCTCTAATTGGTACCGGCAAATATTTGTATATTCAATGGGGCGCTGATTGATGCATGGGCACCGTGGGCTTAAGCCATTGTGGCGGGCGCTCACGTTAAACCACCCGACTTTCATGTAGCCAACACTTTGGCGGCTCGAGTTTTGAGCTGCCTAGTTTTAACTTTAGATTAGCCATGACTGGGTAAAAGTGGATTCTGCATCGTTTGATGGTGTGGCTATCTCGCGATTCGCTACTAGTTTCATCGTTGCCGATATTTTTGCCGATATTTTGAGCCTGGTGCTTGCTCTTTTTGCTGGGGTTTTCCTCTGCTCGCCCGTGGACTCCCGTTGTCTTTTGGGAGTGATGTGTTGCGACACTCCGTCTAGTTGGCGTGTCCGTGGCACCACCGCATCGAAGCTGTGAGGTGTGGTTTGTGTCCCGCGGTTTTCACCAGCTCTCAAGGAACGGCGGATTTTGTTGTAGCGCAGGGCACGCTACAAAAGGGTCGTCTTGCATCGCTCCTGGATTTTATTCATACCTTACTAGCGTGTTGTTAGTTGTTGGGACTGACGGTGAGCAAGACCGCGCTCTGTTGAGTGTTGTTGGTACGTTTAAAGAGCAGGAGGTGAGCGACTTCGATTGGCGGAGGTGTGTTTTCATAATGGAAGAGCACTTTTTTCTTCGCCAAATGAGGACGTTTTATCAGCAATTCGGCGGCGAGTCGGCCCAATAATTCGGCATAGTACAGTCCTGTGACCGTTTTATCCTTCTCCAGGTAGTCGATGTAGATCCCACCTTGTGAATCCCACAAAATGGTGGCCATCACCTTTCCGGCCGATGGGACAGTCTTTGAGTTCTTTGGAGCAGGTTCACCGGGGGAAGTCCACTGTTTCGACTGTTCCTTGTTCTCTGGTGTGTACCAGTGGATCCATGTTTCGTCGACGGTTACGAAACGACGGAGAAACTCCTTCGGATTGCGTTTAAACAGCGTCAAACACTGCTCTGAAGTGGTCCCACGGTTGCGCTTGTTGTCCGGAGTGAGGCAAACGCGGCACCCATCGCGCCGACAGCTTTTTCATGCCGAAAATTTCATGCAGGATATGACCCACGTAGTCTTTTGATATGCCTAGTGTCTCAACTAGCTCGCACACTTTCTATCGGCGATCTGCCAATACGATATCGTGGATTTTTCTCACGTTATCCTCCGTGGTAGCCGTTTTTGGAGCTCCTGGGCGTGGCTCATCAAAAACCGATGTGCGACCACGTTGAAATTCGTTAAACCAATTTTTGACGGTCGCCATCAAAGGAGAAGAGTCACCGTACACAGCATCCAAGCGCTCATTGATTTCGCTGCACGATTTCCCTTCCAAAAACATGAATCGAATTACTGATCGATATTGCTCTTTCTCCATTTTTCTAAAATCCGCGAACACGAACGCTTCCACACGCTGTCAAAACAAAACTACGAGTCCGATTCGGCTGAAATTTTGACAGTAGCCGTCTAAAGAATGTACTACACGATAGTAAATTTCACTGGCGATAGTGATACCATTGGGCTCTGAGGCTAAGTACTTATCGGACTGCCCTCGTATGTTTGCAAAAAGGCTCTCATAGTCGGGTAAACTCGACTACAGGTTTCATACTTGTTAGCCCCTTTACCATAAATAAAATAAAGCGGAGCTAATGGAAATGTGCCTAATCCAAAAGTATGTAACACATAGAAATCATTAAGTATATATATTCTTAATCAGAACAACAAGACGAGTCGATCTAGCCCTGTCCGTCCGTCTGTCAGTCTGTCCATCCGTTCGTCCGCATGTTTCTCAGAGACTATAAGAGCTAGAGCAACCAAATTTTAAACCTAGATTCGCTATTTTCGTACGCTATACGAGTTTTTTTTGAATTTTAAATTTCATCGCCTGACCCCGCAATTCGAAAAAAACGATTATTAAGCACAATTTTCAATCAATTTGTATTTGTTGTACGTTTCCGCATACAAAGCTGGTGCAGTAAGAATGGGAAGCTTGAGAGCAGTATTGGGAATTCCATCTGTACCGGGACCTTTCATATCTCCGAACTGCTTGGCTGCTGCTTCTTCCTCGCTTATCAGATGCCATGGGTCATAGTCAACGTCGGAGGTTCTCTCCTGCAGTTTCGTATGCTGAGGGAATAGCGCCGTAATAATATTGCTCAATACTTTTTGGAAAGTAACTCTTAACGTCTCCTGGGTTCCAATTGGCCTCGTGACTACCTTATAGGCAGTGCCCCAGGGATCAACATATCATCCTCGCATATGCTCCTAAAGCTCACTGATCAGTCTAAAACCTACAAGCCGCGTACCGAAGTTTGGATGAGCTCGGGCTCATTGACACAGTCGCCCTGCTCGCAGACACGTCTTCCTGAGTTGGCTAATTTTCGCCGTCTATCAATGACAGGGTGTCCTACGCATGAATGGTTTGCGGCTAGGCATAGCTGCGTTGCACGCATCGAGTAGCCTTGCAGATAGATTTTTTGCCATGTCCTCTGCTGCGCTTACCGGGTTCCACTGACGTCGTAGGAAAAAGTTTTTGAATATCGCGATGTCGAAACAGCTGTCATTCCACTACACACCGCTTAGGTTTGGCCGTTGGCCTCTATGCGTTTTGCCACCGATTAAAAGTGCCCCATTCAATCTTTAATGCCACATTCAACAGCCCACGCGTTGAAGTCTCCTGCAATCACTATTCGCGATTCCTGAATTATGCATTACCCAAGGTCCGGTCTACAAGGTCCTTAAACCTTGACAGCTGTCTGTTCTCTTTATTCAGCTGCAGCAAAAGGTCGCCTTTCTGGTTTCTCCGTATTTTAGAAACGGCATCTCCAAGTGCTTTGAGTTTTCCATCCGTTGTCACCTTCCGGAGAATGTCAGAATAGCTGAATGTGAGAGTAGCTTTTTTTTGGCACACGTATTAAGTAAGCCATTCCAAATCTTCGTTAAGATTAAACAATAAACACGGAAGTAATCCAAAATTAGATACCGCGCTATTGAGCGTGGGGGGCTAAAAGGCGCGCGCAATGGCTAAGTACGTGCAGAACTGTGTGTATGTGTGAATAAGTGTGTCTCGTAGTCGGGTACACTCGTCTACAGATTTCTTGCTTGTTTTTACTTGGCTTTATTTCTTGAATCTTCTCTTTTGAGTCTAACAAAAAGTAGTACAAATCTGAAATTCTATATTATGTACCTGTTAAAAATAAAAATAAAAAAAAATAAAAAATTTATTTACAAGTATTAAATTATCATAATTTACGATATAAGGGATTAACGCGGAGTAGTAAGCATTAGTTTGCGCTACGGCCGCAAAGCATTGCTTTGCAAACCCGTGCTTACTCTCCGCGACTTCATGCCGCTCTTCTTTGTTTCTTATCTTGCCTAAGCTGAGTCATTAATAAGGCCACAAATATACCAACTGTCTCCCATTTCTCGGGCTACTCGAGCATTGCGGGTACGAAGTTATTGAGAGTAATGGGGCTACCGATTACCCTCTCCAGTTGTCGTCGTGGAGCTAAAAAACGGACGCATTTGAAGATTATGGCGACGTGATCGCTTGTTGTGTAGTTTTTGCATATTTGCCAGTGGGAGTTAACAAAAAGCGACGCCCTTGTGAATGTAAGGTCGACGATCGACCCACTGCCTGCTCGACTGAAGGTATGTTGGTTGCCGGTATTAAGTAGCGGCATGTCAAGAGGTGCAATTAGTTCCAAAAGCGCTTGGCCTCTGGCATAAGTTGATGGGCAACACCATTCTTCTGGCCAGGCATTGAAGTCGCCAGCTATGACAAGCCTTGCGCGACCCCTTGTATCGTCGACCAACTCTTCGATTATGGATATGAACTCACTCAGCCGAAGACTGGGTGCTAAGTAACAGCTATATATCCATATATTGTACACTCTTGCGCGCGTAAAACCATTAAAGCATCTCGATTCTATAAGTGGAGTAGTGTCTGCTCTGTACATCCAGATAGCAGCCTTCGGTTTAACTATCTTCTTAATATGGCCAATGATCCAGCCAATTCGGATCCTACCCATGTCTACTAACACCTTCGCGGTGGCTACCGGCAAACTGAGCGTGGCTATCTGGACGCCTCCCCTTGCAGCTCTGAGGCTCTTAATAGCGTCGGCTGATATCTTTTTAGCGTCGGCAGATATATTTTTAGCGTTTTCCTGATCCCTTGCACATCTTTGCTTAGATGGGCTAGGGACGGATCGCTTTTTACTAACTTCAGAATATCCGCAAAGCTACTGTCGCCAACACCAGGGGCTACCAGTCGCCGAGCATCATGGTGCTCATCTGGGACTATCCTTCTGGATACGAGTCTATACCAAGAGGAATTCTCTGATACATCTGACGTTTTTGGATCCTGAGACGGTGTGAACTTCTCAACCCATACGACACATCCTTTGTAGATTTGTGGGGCGCAGGCTGACCGCTGTTCGGCGGTTTGATTTTTAAATCAATAATCAATGCCGCAATTGCGGAAGAGGTTGGAGTAGACCTCGCTCCTCACAGTGAGAAGCCATGTCCATAAGCACGGCCCATACTGTTACATCACAATTGGTGCTTGCACCAGTTGTTCATACTCCCGACAGCTGCGTTAAATTTCAGGGTCAGCAACCCCTAACTGTTTTGGAGTTAAAATTGGGAGTGTTCCTTGGAGCACAAGACCTGACCATGGGTTGTATAGAGTTTCTATGCGAAATGGTACCATGGGTAATCAGGAAGCCCACGGAACTTGTTCCGTCCTGGTTTTTTGGTTGCGGCCCCTCGGGGAGTATCGTGGTAGCTGTGGTTTAATTCCCAAATGCGGGTAGAGCATTGGCTCGACGTGGAGTTGCGTTTCACCAACCGGTTGCTGTGATAACATAGAACAGCCGAAGTGTTAGATAGGCCTCGATCCAAACCAAGGAGGGAGTCATGACCAAACAGAAATGGCTCTAATTGGTACCGGCAAATATTTGTATATTCAATGGGGCGCTGATTGATGCATGGGCACCGTGGGCTTAAGCCATTGTGGCGGGCGCTCACGTTAAACCACCCGACTTTCATGTAGCCAACACTTTGGCGGCTCGAGTTTTGAGCTGCCTACTTTTAACTTTAGATTAGCCTTGACTGGGTAAAAGTGGATTCTGCATCGTTTGATGGTGTGGCTATCTCGCGATTCGCTACTAGTTCCATCGTTGCCGATATTTTTGCCGATATTTTGAGCCTGGTGCTTGCTCTTTTTGCTGGGGTTTTCCTCTGCTCGGCCGTGGACTCCCGTTGTCTTTTGGGAGTGATGTGTTGCGACACTCCGTCTAGTTGGCGTGTCCGTGGCACCACCGCATCGAAGCTGTGAGGTGTGGTTTGTGTCCCGCGGTTTTCACCAGCTCTCAAGGAACGGCGGACTTTGTTGTAGCGCAGGGCACGCTACAAAAGGGTCGTCTTGCATCGCTCCTGGATTTTATTCATACCTTACTAGCGTGTTGTTAGTTGTTGGGACTGACGGTGAGCAAGACCGCGCTCTGTCGAGTGTTGTTGGTACGTTTAAAGAGCACGAGGTGAGCGACTTCGATTGGATAGCACTAATTTCGTCGTTTTGCGCGGGTTTAGGAAATGTACGCGTTGCTACGCTGTTTAGAGAGACGGCGTTCATCTTCTTCACATTGATGCATGGCCCAAACATCGCTTAGCTCAATGTTTTCTGCGCTTTCAGCGTTATTATCGCTTCAGCACACAAGAAATAAGTATTTATTTTTTTTTTATTTATTTTTATTTAACTAATAATTCAATATTTCACACAGTAAAGAAAACATGTCTGCACTCGCCGATGACTGACGAGTATGATGATGACTCTTCGATTTTGCACATTTCCAATAGGTCCGCTATGCTTCTTTTTTACAAAAGGCAAAGGGGCTAAAAAGGCGTTCTTACTGCATATAGTCACCTAATATATTTAAGAGCTTACCTATGCTCGAGGTTGGTGGCAAATTACCGGTATACCGTAATCCAGCGTCGTGATCCCGGGCTAGCATTCCTGGGTGAGGGGTTGGGCCGTTATCACCTACAGTTCTGCCTATTGTTCAATGTTAACGAAATTCGCAACGTAGATCAGACACAATCATTTTAATATGGGTGCCAAAAAGTATTTTGATCGGTTAAAAATTGTGCCTTATAATCGATTTTTCAAACTTCGGTGGTCAGGGGAGGAAATTTGAAAATGTAAAACAAATTCGTATAGCGTACGAACATAACAAATCTACGCTCCGAATTTCGTTGGTCTAGCTTTTATTTTGCGCTCACTACTAGAGCCCCACGGGCCCTATAACACCACTTTTAATGATGTATAACTTCCAAATTTTTGAAAAATATTTTCCAGATTCACAAAATAGATCAAGAATGGTCTCATAGTGATGTGTGCCAAAAATACATTCAATCGGTTGAAAATTGTGCTTACTAATCGTTTTTTTTTTTCAAATTGGGGTGGTCAGGGGAGGAAATTCAAAAATCAAAAACAAACTTGTATAGCGTACGAACATAGCAAATCTATATTTCAAATTTCGTTGCTCTAGCTCTTATTTTGCGCGCACTACTAGTCCCCCCCAGGCCCAATAACGTCAGTTTTGATGATGTTTAACTTCCGAGATTTTTGATCAATCTTACCCAGATTCACAACATCGATCAAGAATGGTCTAATTATAATGTGTACCAAAAATAAATTTGATCGGTTGAAAATTATGCTTAATAATCGTTTTTTTCGATTTGCGGGGGTCAGGGGAGGAAATTCAAAAATCAAAAACAAACTCGTATAACCTATGAACATAACGAATCTAGATTTCAAGTTTGGTTGCTCTAGCTCTTATAGTCCCTGAGAAACAAGTGTTCATACAGACGGACGGACGGACAGACGGACATGGCTAGATCAACTCGTCTTGTCGTCCTGATCAAGACTATATATACTTTATGGGGTCTCCGATGATTATTTCTATGTGTTACATACTTTTCTATTTTGCACATTTCCAATAGCTCCGCTTTGCTTCTTTTTTACAGAAAGGCAATGGGGCTAAAAAGCCGCAACCAATGTTCAGAGTCGAACTCGAACCATAGACACACGCACTTACGAAGAACGAAGTGCATCCAATCTACAAAGTCCAGCTTCTAATGCACCGCAGAATCACGATTTTTGCAGTAGTGAAACTTAGTGGCTGGGAATCTCCAAACCACCTCGTCTTGTATCATTGCAAGAGTATGCAGGTCACAGCGAAAGGCATTTACGCCTTTTGGCACGATCTCGTCCATCAGTTCATCGAGCAGAGACTCCTTGCATGTAAAACTGATAGAGCCGCCTTTTTTTCCCAAATAGAGTAAAGCTGCGTTTCAATGGAAATCGGGCTTTATCCAAGACTATTTGGTTTAGGAAACAGTTTAACGGTTTTTCCGTTGCCTCAATGGTTCAAGTAAGAGAAATTTCGCTGTGCATTGTCGCTACGAAAGACCCAGCATCGTTCTCGTCTAGGGAGTTAAGCTGTTGTCTGGATAAAGCATCTGCCACTAGATTCTCCTTACCAGGCTTGTAGAAGATTCGAGCATTGAACTCCTCAATTCGCGCTTTCCACCTTTTAATTTTAGCATAATGGTTGGAATCCGCTACCGCAAAGGTTAAAGGCTGGTGGTCAGTTAAGATGTTAATGTCTTTGACTCCATATAGGTCATGCCGCAGTTTACCCAACGCCCATACAATAGCCAATAATTCCCTTTCATTGGTGGCATAATTTACTTCCCTATCTTTTAGTGTCCTAGAGATCATTGTGATCGGACGACCCTCTTGGGACAATACCGCGCCTATCCCATATGCTGATGTATCGGTCGTTAGATCGAATGGCTTTTTATAGTCAGGATACCTGAACATGACGTGTTCTGATGACAGAATGTTACGCAACTTTTGAAATGCACGTTGCTGTGCTTCTGAAAAATTCACTTTAATGGATCGCGACCTGTGCTTACTAGCCGTTTTCCCCTAACGTTGCCATTTTCCCCTTTCATAATGTTAGATATAGGTCTTGCTAATGCTGCAAAGTCCTTAATGAATAGTAGCTTGCCAGGCCCAAGAATGACCTAACTTCATATAAATTTTTCGGCTCTGGGTAATCCTGATGGTTTTAATTTTTCCAGGTCGGTTGTTGTTCCTTCACTTGCGACGACGAATCCCAGATACGTCACGCTTTTCCTAAAAAAAACTTGATTTTTCGGCTGACACCCGCATATTTACATCATGAAGGATTTTGAGAAGTCTACGTGAGAGATATGGGACTCTTCATTTTCTGAGAATATTATCACGTCGTTCACGTAAACGTAACAAAATTTCCCTATCTGTTCCCTCAGGATATCATCAATGGTTCTCTGAAATATGCTAGCCGCGTTTTTCAGACCAAAGGGGAGTCTTTTGAATTCGTACTTCCCGCCATTTACTGAGAGAGAAGTCTTCTCTCGATCACGCTCTGCTAGCGTGATTTGGTAGTATCCGGACTTGAGATCTAAAGTGGAAAAATACTTGGCTTTGCCAAGGTTTAGTAATATCATAGAGATGTTTCGCATGGGGTATTTGTCGGAAACTGTGTTTTCGTTAAGCTTGCGAAAATCCATGACCAACCTCATGCTTCGATTTCCTGCCTCGTCAGTGCCTTTCTTATCTACTACCCGAAGGGGGTATTATAAGGGGAGAACGAGTTTTGAATAATGCCTTTTTTCAGCAAACTCTGAACTTCTTTGTTAACGAAATCAGCTGCCCCCATGGGAAATGGGTAAGGTCTGACGTAAATGGGTTGTTCATTTAACATTCTTATAGTGGCAACTACCGACGTATTGTATGGTAGCGCCTCATTGGGGTCTGCAAAAGCTCTCTTTCTGTCCGTTAGAACTTTTAAGAATGCACTCCTTACAGCCGGCGGCGCACCGCAGCAATCCACGTTAGTGAAATTGACGTTGGCGCAAGTATGAAAGGAGATTTTCTCAAATTCCGCGACCCATTTGAGCTGGCCGGAAGCAAAACAAAGCGATGCTTTGCTTGTGTTCACAAGTCAAGGCCTATGATTCCATCAAACATCGATAGGTCTGGTAAGATAAAGAATGTCGCTTTTAAACTAAACATTGATACAATGCATTTGTGGGTGATTCTGGTTATACCATGTATATAATGTATTGTGAACTCAGAATTAACGGGACGAACGCCTTTCAGCCGCTCACATGGCCGAATGAAATTTTTAGACACGCCCGTATCTAGAAGAAACGTCATATCAATCCCTACTACTCTTCGTGTGATGACCGGTAGCAGGGACCTACTCCTTAAATCGGATCTGGCTGATTTTTTAAAACTAGCTGCCTGGTTAAGCTGAAATGCTCGAGATACGGATGGGTCGATATCCATGGGGACTTGTGAACTGTCACCACTTCGATTTCTACCACTTTTGTGATCAGACTGAACTTGGGATTTGGCCTGCTTTATAAAATGTGGACTCTCTATACCATTGGCATATGAATCCTTCTGTCGTGAATGTCTCTCTAGCTGACGATTCAGCACCGTGCTACTTTCTGTGGGCCTACGGGCTCTATCTTCAAGATTCCTTGCGAAATTTGTTGCGGACACATATGTTTCGTGATTTGATTCGACTTCTTGCGCTAGCACTTTGGGCTTGGCTGCAAAGAGGACATCAGTAAGACTACGCTTAAGCCCTGAAATGAAAACTCGCAGCGCGTCATCACGAAATTTTTCACAAAGAACCTTTGCCATTGGTTCGTACGACATGTTAACCTTGTTGGTCAATAAAGTGAGCTTCTTGTCTTCTTCGTTATAATATTGTAATAGAGGTAGATTGCCTTGCCTTAATATTCCCAGCTCCTGTTCAATGACATGTATCGGGCGTTTGTCACTGTATGTAAAATCAAGGCGACTAATAATATCGTCGAAATTTAATACTGTGCCAAACGAAGCCAATACCGCATCAGCCGGACCTCTGATTTTATTTCGAATGATAATAACGGCCTGATAATGACGCGAACTACCATCATAAGGTTTGAAAATGTAATAAGCAGCTAGCGCCGCCTGCCTCCAAGATACATAAGAATCCTGTACCCCGACAAATTCAGGTAAACATTTGACGGCATCGAGTGGCTCATCACAGCGTATGCCATCATTTATTTTTACTGGAGAATATAACTGCACCTCAGGCGCAGAGATGCGTGTGCCCGCAACTTGTTCAGACAGCTGGTTTATTCTTTGTAAGAGTGCCTGTTCTCTTTCTTGGTTCGCAGCCGCTTGTTCGACCAACGCACTACTAACAGCCGCTTGGACTATTGCCCTAAGCTGTTCCGAGTCCATGTTATCGTACAACTGGCCCGTACTGGCAGTATGTCTTTGCGGTGCGACTTGAATGCGATAATCGCAATCAGAGTCTGAATCCCTTAAATGCAGGCGAGGGGCTCTGTGCTGGCTAAACGATAAGCTCATGTGCCGTAAGAGCAAGAGAGAGAAAAAAAATAAAAATAAAAAAAAAATGTTAAGCCAGCCTCAAAAATAGAAGCAACAATGTTTTTACGTTGGGCGCCAATTAATATAATTGATATATTTTGTTCTAACAAAATATAACTTTGACCTTTTGTATCAACAAGTATCTGCTCTTATATTATATTAATAATATTAGCAATTGCTGTCCGCAATTGTTAGGCGGTGCCCGAACAATGACACGCAACGGTCGAGTAAACATGATTACTCAGACTAGCAGATGTGTTGCTGATGTATTCTGTGCTAACAAAATACGTTGATATCAATTTTTTCTCCCACGTGTTACACGTGTTATTAAATAAAAAGTCTTTGTGAATATACTCCGCTCTGTGATGTGCTTTATTTAACTATCCAATTCCAACTGATCTCACCGAAAGCTTTCCATAGCCAACATGCAGTGTAACCAGCTAGGGATAAATGAAAAATAATATAAAAGTCTTTCTGTGGCTAACTTAACATAAATACTGCACTATCTATTACTTATGTTAACTACTCCCCCATCAGGTTTGAGGCCGCCCTCGGCTGATTCCAATCCGCCGATGACCTCCGTTGGTTATTTAGTGGCCTTCCGTCCTTCATCCACTTGACGACAAACTATGCTGACGCAGATGACCGTGCAGCATACGCTCCAGTTTCCTTGCTTTATATCCTGCCTTCTCAGGACGACTAGCTGAATCGATCAAGCCCTGTCCGTATGTCTGTCCATCTGTCCGTCCGTCCCACCGTCGATCCAACCATCCGTCCGTCCGACCATCCGTCTGTATGAACGCCTGTTTCTCAGAGACTATAAGATCTAGAGCAACCACAACATGGATCAAGAGTGGTCCAAATATGATGTGTGCCAAAAAGAAATTCGATCGCTTGAAAATTGTTCTTAATAAGCGTTTTTCGAATTTCAGGGGAGGAAATTCAAAAATCTAAAAGAAACTCGTGTAGCTTACAAAAATATCAAATGTAATTTGAAAATTTTGTTGCTCTAGCTCGTATAGTCTCTGAGAAACACGCGTTCATACGGACAGACGGACGGACAGACTGCCAGACAGACAGACGGATACGGCTAGATTAACTCGTCTTGTTGTCCTGATCAAGAATATATATACTTTATAGGGTTTCCGATGTTTATTTCTACCTGTTAAATTTTTTTAGATTTAGCACATTTCCATTAGCTCCGCTTTGCCCTATTTTATGGCAAAGGGGTTAAAAATGTTGGAATATAAAACCCTTAAAAAAATATATATTAGGTTGTTTGGTTATTATTGATTTTTGACGATTATTTTAACATAGTTACCATTGTCCGATTTAAGTGCTATATGTACCGTTGTCTTCGATTATTTGCCATTTTGATGGTAATTTGTATATGCCTCTTCTGAAGAAGTCTTTGTCTCTATTGGCAAAAAACTCGGCAATTCCATTTTCACAAGCCTCCTTTGAACTTCAATTTTTCCATCGAAAAAATTTTGCATGGCCAAAAACAGATGGTAATCGCTTGGGGCAATGTCTGGACTATAAGGTGGATGCATTAAAACTTCCCAACCAAGCTCCCGTAGCTTCTGACGAGTCACCAAAGATGTATGGGGCCTGGCGTTGTCATGCTGGAACACAATGCCCTTATGATTCACCATGGCTGGCCGCTTCTGTTGAAGTGCAATCTTTAATCGCTCCAGTTGTTGACAGTAGAGGTCAGAATTGATGGTTTGGCCATAAGGCAGCACTTCATAATGGATAATTCCTCTGATATCCCACCATACACTCAGCAAAACCTTCCGAGTCGCCAATCCTTGCTTTGCCACCGTTTGAGGCGACTCCCCGTGCTTCGACCAGGATCTTTTCGCTTGGTGTTGTCATTATTATTGGATGGCTTTAACACCCTCACGGGGGTACAGCCTGGTGCACTATCTCCCTCCACGTGGTTCTGTACTGGGCGCACGTCCTCCAGTTGGCGATACCAAGCGTCACTAGTGCTTCCGTCACTTGGTCACGCCACCTTAGCCGGGGTCTTCCCCTCCTACGTTGTCCACCAACTACCGCATCAAACACCCTACGAGCTGGAGCTTGTTCTTCCATACGGGCAACATGAGCTAGCCAGCGAAGTTTCATAATGAGAATTCGCTTGACCACATCAATGTCCCCGTAGAGCTTATAGAACTCGTCATTCTATCTGATGCGGTATGTACCGCTGACGGATGTTGCGCCATAAATCTTCCGGAGGATTTTTTTCTCGAACACTCCAAGAGCAGCTGCATCCATTTGTGTAACTCTCCAGGCTTCTGCTCGATACAGAAGCACTGGAAGGATGAGCGTCTTGTAGAGTGTCGCCTTTGTCCGGCGAGAGAGGGCTCTGCTGTTGAACTGCCTACTGAGCCCATAGTAGCACCTGTTGGCAGTTATGATCCTCCGTTTGATTTCCAGGCTAACATTATTATGGCCCGTCATGGTGGAGCCGAGGTAAGCAAATTCGCTTACGGCCTCAAAGCTATAGCTACCTGCCACTAATCTCGGCTGGAGCATGCCATGAACTTTGTTTTCTCCACATTTACATGGAGCCCAACTTTAGCCGATTCTTTTTCAATAGCGCCAAAGGCTCCCGTCAGATCTCGTTTGGAACGGCCAATGATGTTAATATCATCAGCGTATCCAAGCAACTGGACACATCTGTTCGTCAGAATTGTGCCAGTCCGATGTACGCCAGCCATTCTTATGATACTTTCCATCAGTAGATTGAAAAGCACACAAGACAGCGAGTCACCTTGCCTGACACCACACTTGGTATTAAAGGTTTCAGAATGGTCACTTCCTACCTTGACAGAGCTCTTTGTGTTGCTCAATGTCATTCTGCAAAGCCGTATTAGCTTTGCAGGAATACCAAGCTCAGACATGGCAGTATATAAGCAATCTCGCCGCAGGCTATCAAAAGCGGCCTTGTAGTCGACAAAAAGGTGGTAGGTGTCGATCTGGCTCTCATGCGACTTCTCCAGGATCTGTCGCAGTGTGAATAGCTGGTCAACGGTGGACCTGCCAGGTCTGAAACCACACTGATAAGGTCCAATCAGTGCTTCAGCAAATGGTTTCAGTCTTTCACATAATACGCTCGTCAGGACCTTATATGCGACTGGTAGTAGGCTGATGCCACGGTAATTTGCCCGTAGCGTGGCATCACCCTTCTTCAGGACAGGACAGATCAAGCTAAGGTTTCAATCATCGGGTATGCTCTCCACACGCCATACTTCAGTGTTTTCATATGTGATCCATTTTTCATCGCCAGGCACCGATCCAGAAATGAGTCGAGTTTATTACGGTGCATTAGATATTCGCAGATTGAGACACGGTCCAAAAGGTTCTTTTGAGATAACTCATGAGGCACCCATACATCGAGCTTTTTTGACAACTTTTTCGACTTCAAATGCCTATTGACGGTTTCCGTGCTTAGTTGGAGCTCCTCTGCGATGCTTCTAATAGTCACATGACGATCTCGATCCACTATTTCCATGATTTTATTCGTATCAACGGTCACTGGTCGTCCGGCGGGCTTGGGTGTTTCGGTGACAAAATTACCACTTCGGAATCGTGTGAACCACTGTTCTGCAGTTTGAACCGATAGTTTGTTGTCTCCTAAGACAGAAATAATCTGTCTGCGAGATTCCGCAGCAGTTTTCAAAATTGCGCGAATTCGAAAATCGATCGAATGTAATTTTTAAGCGCGGAAAGTGATGTAAACAAACTATACGTCATTTAAAAGGTGTTGCTATGACCTATCCAACAATATGCAGCGTTGCCAGATACGATTCCATGTGACTTCACAAGCGAAGCGCCAAATTTGAATACAAAAACCGGTATGTCATTACCAAACAACCTAATATATCAAATATAATTCTACGATACACATTTTATTTACAAATTATTTATATTCTTATTGGCAAATAATTTTAATACAAATATTATATTCTTATTAAGTTTTAGATATCAAATCAACCAAAAAACTCTAACAAAAACTAACAAATGGTAATATTATTTGAATTGAAAGAGTTTGTATGGTAATGTTAAGCAATAGAAAACTTTGTGCAACTTACATTCGGGGCAAGTTGGCAAAATTTTGTATACACAAAATAAATTTCTGCTGAGCTTTGGCTCAATAGTACCGTGTTAGCTTACTCAGGTTCGGATGCACCATAAAGCAAATTATCCAATTTTAATTTGTTGATCTTGTCACTGGCGGGTGCACCATGTCCAGGTCGTCCCCAAAATGTTTCGAAAGTGTCAAAATGCTGGTTACAGAGGTCCCGGTCCATCTGTTTTGTTACACTGATCGACCGCCGTTTCTGTGATATTTGCACATTTAAATCATGTAAATACCGCATGTCAGCAGCCGTTTGTATCCTGCATGAATGGTATTGCCACAGTGGGTTGAATTTATCGTTTTTAAATGACGATGGCATCAGTATTGTTGATTGAATAGTTTATTTGTTGATTGTTGTATTGAATATTCATAGCGGTTTTGTCGTATTATTTAATTTTTTTGTTTTCATTTCGTTTTTGAGTTAGGTATTAAAAACGTGTATTAAAACGGGGATACATAGAAGATTTGCATTATGATTTTGATATTGTTGATTTTTAGTTGGGTGATGTTTTTATGTTTGGTTTGCTCGTTTGGTTGCTATACTTTCAATTGTATTACAATGGATATTTTCTTGCTGGATGAGCCAAAAAAAGTGACAAAGAAACCATTAAAGATACAAAATTGACAAAAATTTCAGTAAATTGAATTAAATTAATATGAAGTTGAACTCTGATTTTTATATTCGCAGAGCAAACAAATGAGAAACGTTAACGGTTTTACAAAAACAAATAATAATAAAACGGTATCTACAGTGAAATATATATAAATAAATACATAAATATATATAAAAATATATATATATCTATATAGGTGCAAAGGAAAACAAAGATAGTTACAACAAACACAAATAAACACACAGTATGCAAACATACACAGAAAACACATGGACAGTTGGACATGGAACTGAACTAGTGTATGTGCAAAGTGAGCCGCTTGAGGCAGCAGTTGGGCTGCGCTGCTGTGGTTGTGAGACAATCGCAACTGCAGCACTGTAACTTGCAGTTTAAGTTCTTTGGAAGCCGCTTCAAGTGACTTATATTCTTGATGATGTTGTTGATATTCTGCTCTTTATTGGGGCTTATCTTGTGCTTAGATTGTGCGTACCTATCATGGGAGGGTGTCCTTTTAGTCACATCAGTGCTCGAAAGGCTTATAGGTCGGTGTAAGCCACGTCTACGTGCTAACAGTGGAACCAATTCCACTCCACAATCTCCAGTTGCTTTGCTAGCAATTGGTGAGACTATAATGTTGCTGGTGGTAGCTACACAATGACCACGTGCCAATCGTGGGCATAATTTTACTGGCTTACAGTCTTTAGGTGGAGACTGTGCCCCACATGCAGGTTGCAAAGGTGTTATATTCTTAGACGGATTAGTTGGACTAGATTTGTTTAGAGAAGGGCAGGTACAGGTACAGATCTCACAGCACCGTTGAGCTTTAATCAATTTGTTTCCTTTTGATTTGCGAAATGTATTTTTCTCGGCGGGAGTTGCCGGGTTATCCTGATCTAGCTCTTTTAACAATTCCTTGTTTGTCCACCCCTACAATTATTACGGATTTATTAAATTTTTGCTTTTAAAAATGTTTTAAAAACATATTTTACCAAAGATTTCATAAATGTATTGCCTACTTCTTTGGGACTACGCCATGGCTTTCCACCAGGACCAGGTTTACCCCAAGGTTCCTTACAGGGCT
The DNA here is from genome assembly GCA_037044455.1 of Zygothrica quintamaculata. NCBI lineage: Eukaryota > Metazoa > Arthropoda > Insecta > Diptera > Drosophilidae > Zygothrica > Zygothrica quintamaculata. The sequence continues at coordinate 20,872 of JBAMBS010001022.1, forward strand.
AAAAATATAATGAACTTAATAGATTCTTAAAGTCTTACACAATATGCGTAGTAGCTGCCGCTCACTGGCTTTTCAAATTTTCCTTGCAGTTTTTTTTTTTGGAACGCCAGCTTTTCCTGCAAATGGTGATTATCTTCGCTGTTGACGCCAATCTTGTCGAGCATCGGATTGCCCTTACATGGTGGGGACGGTTTATACCGTAGCTCAATATCTAAGTGCCCTTTATTGCGAAATGACATTGATGGGTACTTTTTCAGTTCGATCTGCAGACTCTCACCATGATTCTTTTGCGCTATTGTATTCTTATGCGGATGCTCTCGTTCACAAATGGTCAAGGTACTGCTGCGTGGTCCACTCTCTTGTAGATGATGAATGGAATGGTCTTGTGTTATACGTCGGTTTGCTTGAGGCGGTGGTGGATGATGATGAAGTTGGTGATGGTAGACGGCCAGTGGATTCTTTTGACACTTTTTCTGGATTGAAAAGTAATCATTATAGCGACAGGGCTGCAGTGAGTTGATGCGATGGGCGGTGGTCTGAAAGTATGAGATTGAAATTTCAATTATATAGGTTTTGTGGATAGCGCAACATACAACTTACAACCGTTGGGGTTGAATGAAGTCCGACTGCAGTAATATCTTTACGCCGCACCTCCATGTTGGGGGCCCCTCCACCAGGCCTTCCCCATGGGCAATGTTGCAAAAACATATCGTAGTACTAAAATGTATATAAATTTAATAAATGTAATAAATTTTTTGTTCACCCATATAAAGCTAATACTATATCGATTTCGAAGCAACCTACATTTGGCACGGTACTTGGTCTTAGGTGTTAATTTTCTGAAATTGACCATTCCCCTTCTACAGTTAAACTATATCTGATTGGTGCTTACATTGTTTGTATATTGTTGTTATAGTTGCATCGATTCTCATTTACCTATTTTCAGAGCATGAATTTTGTAGAATCCGATTTAAATCAATGCCATAGTCACGCAAACTGATACCAGTACCACAGTTCAATGACCGCCTACGATATTCTTAGTTACGTGCCCGACCCCATTCAATGTTGGTTAAATAACACTTATCAAATGGTTCATTCACCCAATTCTTAGCTATAATGTGTTAAGCAATACTTTTTCAAACTCAACTTGCATGCTGATAAAATAAATGTGTGGGAGATTTTGATGGTGATTGGTGATGCTGCTGTTTCTATGAATTAAATTAAAACAAACCCCGAAGTCAAAAGGGGTTTTAAAAATATTTATATGCTATAAACAGAAGAAAATTTTTAAATATTTAAAAATTATTTTTTCAAATATTGTACCATATCTATTTTATTTCTTGGATATTTTAGATAACCCATTACGAACAAGTAAGAGTGTACCCGACAACGAGAGCCCTTTTGCCTACATATACAGCTATACACACACATACACACAGTTCTACACGTACTTAGCCATTGCGCTTTTTAGCCCCCCGCGTTATATAGCGCTATACTTAATGTTTTATAACTTCCGAGTTTTTAAATAATCTCAACGAGATTCACAACGCAGATCAAGAATAGTCATATTATTATGTGTGCCAAAAAGAAATTTGATCGGTTGAAAATTGTGCTTAATAATCGTTTTATTCGTATTGCGTGGGTCAGGGGAGGATATTCAAATGCTAAAACATACTCGTATAGCGTACGAAAATAACAAATCTAGGTTTATTTTTTAGTTTATAATTTGGTTGCTCTACCTCTTATAGTCTCTGAGAAAAAGGCGTTCATACGGATAGCCGGACGGACGTACAGACAGAGAGATGGATAGGGCTAGATGAACTCGTCCAGTCGTCCTCATGCACAATATATATACTTTATGGTGTCTCCGATGATTATTTCTACCCGCTACGTGGTTTTCAATTTTGCAGTTATCCATAAGTTCCGCTTTTGCTCTTTTTTCAAAAGGCAAAGGGGCTAAAAAGCTGCCTTTCTCATATAAATTTAAAGAAATTAATTCACGATTCATGTCGACTTCCAGAAACCCGGAATTAGTTACCAAAGGGTAAACTTATCGAAAAGCCTTGGGTTAAAATTTCGGGTGCAATAATAGCCACAGAACAAATAGTTGTAAATCTTCGGTTTAACCTTTTCAATTAGGTAAGAAAGATTAAATTTTAATGAGCTTTTAATAGTGCATGCAATTTTTTCATCTTACATATTGAAAATTGGGGGTATAATAGTAAATTTATTAAGAATGTGGTACCTTAGCAGTAAATCTTAGTTAATGTATTTATACATTATTTTTGTTGAGTACAATATAGTTGAAATATATGTTATATCAGTAATAAATTACACTTATATACATACCATTTAAATGGTATTATATTACTTTCTTTAGTTTATATAAATTATTAAATTGTATGTATTTACCTCCTGTTTATCCTTCTCCTTTCGCGCACTTTCCTCAGCTTTACGACGTCGCCACATACGTAAACTTTCCTCAGCATTCTTGCGCTCGACTAAACGTTTCTTTTCATCACACCACATCAAAGGATGTTGGATGTGGTCGTGGCAGAATGTGCCTATCTCATCACTAGTTGTCATCTTCTAAAGTTCTTGGAAAGCGGAAGTAGCGCTACGCTCAGCAAATTATGTGCTACTAAATACAAATCCGTAGAAAACTTAAGACCCTACATCAAAGTCGGTTTGGCCTCCGTTGTGGCCGTGCTGAACCGTACCAGGTACACGGTCCAAATTTGAGCTTCACCGTTCGCGTTGTCCTGGTAGCGGCGCAAGCCAGTTAGCTATTTATAGTCTAGGTTATAGTTGTGCCTGTCCTTGAAGTTATTTGTTAAGTTAGGGTAGTATTGCATTACAATATTTAGTCATTTATATATATTGCTATTTAGAAACGATGTCGATTCATTTTTTTTGTTTTGTTTGCTTGCCCTGCAATTGGGCTCAGCACAGGTCTTGGACATAATATATTTATTAAATAGTGCGTGTTATACTACCTGCTGTCATGGCTTGTCATATTTGACCCAATTCTTCGGTTTTTGTATTAAAGTAGATAAATCTATGGCGTAAGATTTGTTTTTTTTTTAACAGTCCACTGTTGTAACAAGTAAGAAGCCTGTAGTCGAGTATACCCGACTACGAGAGCCCCTTTGCCTACATACACAGCCATACAATCAGTTCTTCACAACGCGTTTTAGCTCCCGCGCTCTATTGCTCGATACTTAATGTTCTGTAATTTCCATGTTTATTGTTTAATCTTAACGAAATTTACAACGTAGATCAAGAATGGACTAATTAATATATGTGCCAAAATGAAATTTGAATAGTTGAAAATTGAAAATTGTGTAAAGCGTACGAACATTAAGAATCTAGATTCCAAATTTTGTTGCTCTATCTCTTATTTTGTGCGCACCTCTTAACCACCCGGGCTCCATAACACCACTTTTAATATGTATAACTTCCGAGTTTTTTGAGCAATCTTACCCAGATTTACAACATAGATTAAGAATAGTCCATTTATGATGTGTGCCAAAAAGAAAATCGATCGATTGAAAATTGTTCTTAGTAATCGTTTTTTTTCGAATGGCGGTAGTCAGGAGAGGAAATTTAAAAATCAAAAACAAAATAACAAATCTAAGTTTAAAATTTGGTTGCTCAAGCTCTTATAGTCTCTGAGAAACAGGCGTTCATACAGACGGGCGGACGGACGGACAGACGGACATGGCTACATCTTGTCGTCCTGATTAAGAATATATATACTTTATAGGGTGTCCGATGATTATGTCACATACTTTTCGATTTTTCACATTTCCAATAGCTCCGCTTTGGTTCTTTTTTACAAAAAGGCAAAGGAGCTAAAGACCTGATTAATGAAAGACATCACTAAAACGATACTACTCATATTACAACATGCAAAATACCAAGATTTTTGTTTTCATTAGTTTACAGTTACTTTGAAACAGTTTAAAGTCTTATAATTGGCAATATGATTTTTTAACACGTGTAAAAACCTTTTATTCGATTCATTTATATATATTATAAAAATTTTATAATTTAATCACCAAGTTATCTGGCACCAATTCGATTTAACTAGTCCTCAAAAACCAAATTATAATGTTGGTGTTTAGCTTTTAATTTTAATTACAAAAAAAAACTTTTTTTTTTCTTTTTTTTTTTTTATAATTATTATTAAAAAAGCCGAGACCCTTAAAAAAAAAAAAAATGAAATTAGTTTTTGTTTTGTTTTGTGTTTGTTTGATATATTTTTAATTTAAATTGTGATGACAAATGTAAAATAAGTTGTGATTTAAAATTGTCCAATAAATATGATAAACTTGGCATTGTTTATATAGTCCAAGTTTACTCCTAAAAACTCTTTCTTATGGCATGACCTATAACTTATTTAAGTTAGAAATAGAAATAAATATCTTTATAAAAAGTAAAATAATTTACATAACACCGTTTAATGAAATAAGTTTCGTGGAAATATATTTATTAAGTTTAATTTAATAATTTCATAACCCTTAATATACTCAATAAATGTGTACACAATTTGTTGTAATACATAGACAAAAACTTGTTTAGGTTCCATAAAAAAATTAATATTTAAAACTGCGCTTATTAACATTTTTATATTACTTGAATATTTCTTTTATTTTGTAATTTTTTTATCCACTAAATATTATTTAAAGTTCTTATATTTGTTTTTGTTTTTTATTCAAGTATTTACAGTGTGAACAACATTACTTAGAAACTAAATAATAAACCTTTTTACCATTTGCTAGTTATAACAAATTTTCCGCTTGGTTTTTGCATTTGCTGACTTCAAACTTAATAATAGATAAGTATTTTTAATATGTATTTTGTATCTGTTTTACATTTTCTAATGTCTATTTTATGCGATTGATAACTAAATCAGCAACAACTTGAAGGCCCTTTTGATAAGGTGAGTTTGTTAACTCCTGTGCCAATCGTATTGCTTCATTGCAATGCTTCTTTGCCAGAAATCGCGTCTGTTCTAGCCCATGCGACTTATGTACAAGCTCAAAAGCGCGTTCCACATCTCCTGGTTCGCTAAATCGTCGCATTACCATTGGATTCAATTCCGGATACTGTGTTAAGAATATATATATTCAGTCAATGTATATAACACAGTTTTTTTATTTAATATACAGTCATGGAAAATATAATAGAAACGACCGGTCTTGTTACTTTATTTTGAATTTTCTGCTAAGGAAAGCTTTTTTCCTCTAATGTCGTAATTTTTCTTGAATGGTCGTTGGTTCACTTATAAAATAACACAAATAACAAGTCTGTAGTCCAGTGAACCCGACGGGAGCCCTTTTGCCAACATACACAGCCATACACACGCATACCCACACAGACACACAGTTTTACACGTACTTTAATCTATTGCGCGCGCCTTTTAGCCACCGCACTCTATAGCGAGATACTTAATACAGTCGAGTCCCGATAATTCGTAACGCCACGGGGATCAGGTTTTTTACGAATTACGCGGGATTTCGAATTACCGAGGTTTCCATTTAACGAGGCCCAACAAAGAAAATTTCGATTCTTGTATTATAGATAATGATTATATATTTCTTAATTGTTGGACTCAGGAAATCAACATAAGTACATTCAATTGTACTTTTTACTAGCCCCTTTGCCTTTTTGTAAAAAAGAAGCAAAGCGGAGCTATTGAAAATGTGCAAAATCCAAAAGAATGTAACACATAGAAACAATCATCAGAGACCTCATAAAGTATATATATTCTGAATCAGGACGACAAGACCGTCTGTCTGTCTTCCGTCTGTCCGTCTGACCATCTGTATGAACGCCTGTTTCTCAGAGACTATAAGAGCTAGAGCAACCAAATTTGGAATCTAGATTCGTTATGTTCTTAAGCTATACGAGTTTATTTTAGATTTTCGAATTTCCTCCCCTGACCCCCGTACATACAGATGGACGGACAGACGGACGGACGGACAGACGTACATGGCTAGATCAACACGTCTTGTCGTCCTGATCAAGAATATATATACTTTATGGGGTCTCCGATGATTATTTCGATGTGTTATATACTTTTGAATTTTGTAAATTTCCAATAGCTCCGCTTTGGTTATTTTTTACAAAGAGGCAAAGGGGCTAATAATGTGAGCTAGCAAAAAAATTTAGCATGTATAGCGACATAACTGTCTAAAAATCCTAACGGTGTCTTACTAACAAAAATTTCAAATTGAAAAAAAATCACAACACAAGAAAATCCAGCATATATAGCGACATAAAGGCGGCATAATTGTCTACAAAGCCTAACAGTGACTCAACTGACCAGAATTTTGCATTGCATTACGATTTAATAAAGGTTACGAAATCAAATTACGAATTATAAGAGGTTGAATATATTTAGCGTTGCGAAAAATATTACGAATTACCGAAGGCACCAAAATGCATGAAATTTTTACGAATTATCGAGTTTTTTTTCAAATGGACAGAAATTTTTACGAATTATAAAGAATTTTGAATTAGCGGGGTACAAGTTATCGAGACTCGATTGTATTGAATAACTACCGTGTTTTTTATCCAATCTTAACAAAATTCACAACGTAGATCAAAAATGGTATAATTATTTTGTGTGTGAAAAATAAATTCGATCAGTTAAAAAATGTGCTTAATAACCGATTTTTTCGTATTGTGGGGGTCAGGGGAGGAAATTCAAAAGTTTAAAACATACTCGTGTAGCGTACAAAAACAACGAATCTAGATTCCAAATTTGGTTGCTGTAGTTTTTATTTTGGGCGCACCACTTAACCCCAACCAGGCTCCATAACGCTACTTTTAATGTTCTATAATTCCGAGTTTTTTGATCTATCTTACCCAGATTCACAAGATAGATCAAGAATGGACTACTTATGATGTGTGCCAAAAAGAAATTCGATCGGTTGAAAATTGTGCTTATTAATCGTTTTTTTTTAATTGCGGGGGCCAGGGGAGGAAATTTAAAAATCAAAAACAAACTCGTATAACCTACGAACATACCGAATCTAGATTCCAGGTTTGGTTTCTCTACCTCTTATAGTCTCCGACAGGGCTAGATCAACTCGTCTTGTCGTCCTGATTCAGAATATATATTCTATATGGGGTGTCCGATGATTATTTCTACCTGTTACATACTTTTTATCTATTTTGCACAAATCCATTAGTTTTGTCTTGCTCTATTTTTTCAAAAGGTAAAGGGGCTAAAATTCATATTATTTAATTTTAAGTTTTTGCCTTGGAAATAAAAATAGAAACGATGCCCTCTAGTTTTGAGGGACATATTAAGACATATACGTATTAATAAATATTTTGCTAAATTAAAATTTTATTTAATAAAAAACTCGATAATTCGTAAAAATTTCATGCATTTTGGTGCCTTCGGTAATTCGTAATATTTTTCGCAACGCTAAATATATTCAACCTCTTATAATTCGTAATTTGATTTCGTAACCTTTATTAAATCGTAATGCAATGCAAAATTCTGGTCAGTTGAGTCACTGTTAGGCTTTGTAGACAATTATGCCGCCTTTATGTCGCTATATATGCTGGATTTTCTTGTGTTGTGATTTTTTTTCAATTTGAAATTTTTGTTAGTAAGACACCGTTAGGATTTTTAGACAGTTATGTCGCTATACATGCTAAATTTTTTTGCTAGCTCACATTATTAGCCCCTTTGCCTCTTTGTAAAAAATAACCAAAGCGGAGCTATTGGAAATTTACAAAATTCAAAAGTATATAACACATCGAAATAATCATCGGAGACCCCATAAAGTATATATATTCTTGATCAGGACGACAAGACGTGTTGATCTAGCCATGTACGTCTGTCCGTCCGTCCGTCTGTCCGTCCATCTGTATGTACGGGGGTCAGGGGAGGAAATTCGAAAATCTAAAATAAACTCGTATAGCTTAAGAACATAACGAATCTAGATTCCAAATTTGGTTGCTCTAGCTCTTATAGTCTCTGAGAAACAGGCGTTCATACAGATGGTCAGACGGACAGACGGAAGACAGACAGACGGTCTTGTCGTCCTGATTCAGAATATATATACTTTATGAGGTCTCTGATGATTGTTTCTATGTGTTACCTTCTTTTGGATTTTGCACATTTCCAATAGCTCCGCTTTGCTCTTTTTTTACAAAAAGGCAAAGGGGCTAGTAAAAAGTACAATTGAATGTGCTCATGTTGACCTAGTCCAACAATTAAGAAATATATAATCATTATCTATAATACAAGAATCGAAATTTTCTTTGTTGGGCCTCGTTAAATGGAAACCTCGGTAATTCGAAATCCCGCGTAATTCGTAGAAAACCTGATCCCCGTGGCGTTACGAATTATCGGGACGCGACT
>JBAMBS010001024.1:0-105000 GCA_037044455.1 Zygothrica quintamaculata
CTGTAAAAACAATGATGTCAAACTATCGATGGTTATATTTTGTATTATCGATACTTTTTATTAATAGACTCGCTATAAACTATCTGAGCTATCGCTCTTGATAGGCACATACACAAGTATTTTGCATATGAAACCTTCGACTGCCGACTCGGCAACGCTCCACATTGACTACAAAATAATGTTTATAATAATAAATATATAATAATAAATTTCAAAATGAGAATACTTTAAAAAAATGTAAAATTTAGGAAACTCTTTCATCTATAACCTGGCTTCCACTAAGCGTCGTGTACTTTTAATTTTATTTTTTTTTTTAAATTGGCGCCTAAGACAAGTCACTTATCGCCAGTTTTAAATCTATAAATCGGACTGTTCGGAGCTTAGACCCATTATTTATCGAAATATTGGATAATCGATAGCAGATCATATGGCTTATTACCTCTTTTCCGATTGATGCATCGTGTGGGTGTAAATGTATAATGCATAGGTATCTGCTGAACATTTCCTACATTGGCACAAATTTTCGGTAAGACATAAACATATAAAATAAAGTGAAAAAATTATAGCAATATATTTTAGTGGCATACAAAAAACAGTAAATAAATTAGAAGAAGCACGACTTAATACAGAGACAGTACAAGGTTGCCTAGAACTGGCATTGCGCGTTTTTCGTCCTATAAACGAAATTCAAACGGTGTTATCCAGTCGGTAGGTAGTTATATATACATATAAGTATTCAAGGACAAGCAAGTAATTAAGTTTATTTTTAGCACAGATGCAGGTGTACATGCACTGCATTCGACTGTTCATGTCGACTTGGAGCGTAATGATGGAAACCCATATGATACGACCACACTAACAGGTGTGCTAAATCGTACATTGGGTAAACAGAATCTGCCCATTCGTATTTTAAGTTGTCAGCAAGTGCCGGATACTTTTCACTGCAGATATCACGCCATTGGTCGCACCTATTTATATCGTGTAGCCGTGGCCAAGAATGTGCAAAAGGTAGAGGAGACAAATGGTCTAAAGAACAAGGGATACGAAGCATTCTTGCCGGTTGAGGAGATTGATCGATGCTATTTCTTAGAGTAAGCATTTACTTGCTAAGAATGAAGATTTACTGATATATATATACTTATATTTAGAAGCCATAATTTTGATATTGAACGACTAAATGAAGCCGCACGAATGTTTATTGGCGTTCATGACTTTCGCACATTTATGAGCGTCAGCCGACAGAAGAGTCCCAGTCGCGACCATCCTATGTTTACTGTCCGTAAAATAGATGAAGTAAACATACGTCCCGGACAAAGTCTTGCAGTGGGTCCAAGCGCAGCATTGGCGTTGGAAACCTACAACTATTGGGATATTGAAATCAAGGCCAAGTCCTTTCTTTATAAACAAGTCCGCCGTATTGTGGGAGCGCTACTTGCTGTAGCAAATGCGAGGATTGAAAAACGATCCATCTATCAAATGTTAACAATTCCCTCCAAACATAACTGGGACCATCGTATATTAGTTGCTCCAGCGTGCGGACTCTATTTGTGCCGTGTGCACTACAGAGATACGGCTTTCAATCGCCCAGACGAAACTAGTCAATAAATAAGTCACCAAAATGATTTTGCTGTATGAATTGCAGAAGCGTTTAGCAAATTTAAGGCCTACCACCACTATTGTGACTACACCCACCGGCTCCCGCTACATAGAACGACGCAGATCTTCAATTAGCGATGAATCAAATTTCAATAGCCCCGAACAGCTGGAATCACGTCAATATGGCTTCGTTGTAGATACTAAACCTGATGGCGTGCCTGCATGCATATTAAGTGAATTCCTTTATTTGGGCTCACAGGATGCAGTCACCCCTGAAAACATCTTGAAGTACAATTTAACGCACATATTGAGTGTAGGTATTGATATACCCATCATTATTGGTCAGACAAAAAAAGTCAAGTGTAAGTATTTGCCATGTCTGGATTTGCCCGAAACCGATCTGGTACAATATGTGTTGCCAGTGGCTATTGATTTTATTGAAGAGGCGCACAAAGCTAAAGGATGTATATTAGTCCATTGCAATGCAGGAGTATCCCGTTCCGCATCAGTTGTTATTGGCTATCTTATGCAACGACGTGACATGTGTTTTGAGGAGGCATATAATCTGGTTAAATCATGGAGGCCTTGCATACAGCCAAATGCAGGATTCATGCAGCAGCTAAAAAATTTTCATAGACAATAAGACACAATATACAATGTCTAAAAAATTAACACAAAATTTCGTTAAATAAATGTTTGTTTTTAGTGTAGAGTTCCTGTATTCTAAATAGAGCTATACGAAAGCACGATAGCACAAAATAGAGCGAGAGGCAAATAAGAAAAATATACACATACATATGCTTTAAATATGCCACAGACGAAGATACAAATTGGACGAACTCCGAAGATGTTGCTCCTGTGCTATATATCAGACGATTGTAAGTTGATAAATATTTTAATATCTTTACAATCGGTTTACAGTCGTGCATTTTTTTAAAGACTTGCAATTTATTATGTATCTTAAAACTACAAAATTTTATTGGAATGTGTTCGAAAGTCAATCATGATTGTGAACAAAAAGGGTATACGCTATACAAAATAATATAGGAAAAAAATTTACGGTTTCAATTAATTTTTTAATTGCATTTTTTATACATTTTATTAACACATATTAACTAACAAGGAAAAAAAATAATTTTGATATATTATACTTGACATTATTAGTTGCTCAGGCTGTAACCTTCGCACTTGCGCGCCAGCAAGTGTACGTTCACCACAAATAAATTCACCACAGCAGATGTATCGTAAAGTAAATGTATCGATCACTTGCAGATACTAAAAAGACATGCCATTATAGAAAATTAAGTTATCGTAATCGTTATGTTAATCGTCATTTACAGATGTCAGCTGTACAGATCAGGGCTGCCAGATCAGCCATTTAGTGTTGAAATCAGCCATTTTCCACTCAGAAAATCTGGCAGCCCTGGTACAGATTAGTTTTGATAAGATACAGGCCAATCATGTTTGGTTTAAATGTTGTTATTTGTTTTTTGTTTGCGGTTTTTGGCAGCTGTGTTAATGGTGATGTGGTTGCAACAAATTGGATAGAGAGCAACTGTCTAATCAGCCTCGCAGGAAACACAGCAACAAGTATGTCAGCAACAGGCACGTAACAAAAACAAACACTATCGAGATTATTACTCGGAATTGGAACCCCAGATTGATGGAGTCCACTGATACCAGGTGGTAGTATGAGTATTGGAAACTCAATAAACCACACTTCGAAGCTGATCGTGAATCTCCAGAGCGTTTAGTTAAGCTACAGACTTTTATTTGAGATACTTACAACTGTGAAGAATACTTGTTATCGTTGGCTCTTTTATGTATGCTCTTTTAGGTATGTAATTTAGAATAGGAATCTCTGACTAGATACTAATTTCTTGCTTCTTACTGTGTATCTGAAAAAAAGGAAGCCAAAACACACGGACCCAATGATGTATCAGCTAATAACACTAGAGTCTACATAGTAATAAAATTATGCTAAAGCATAAATGGAACGTATTTTGGAAACTGCCTAAAACCTAACTAGAACTGTGCTGCTTATTTACCCTTGTTGTCTAGGTCATGCCACATTTAGTAAGGATAACCTATCTTGGGAAAACAACGAAAATAAGTATGATTGTAATGCTTTTCCGCTGCTCTTTAGCTTCTGATTAATACCAGCAAACGGTAAAACATAATTAAATAAAAAATCAACCGTTATTTCTTTTTACATATTATTTTTATGTAATTATAATTTTTACGAATTTAAAATTAAATTAGGCGGTATGTTTGTGTATGATTTTAAGCTACTGTCTTAAAAGTTGGCTAACACTGTTAAACTTTTAAGACAATGCTTAAATCTAAAGAAACATAGTTTTATTTAATTTTATTCAAAAATTATAATTACATAAAAATAATATTAAAAAGAAATAACGGTTGATTTTTTATTTAATTATGTTTTACCGTTTGCTGGTATTAATCAGAAGCTAAAGAGCAGCGGAAAAGCATTACAATCATACTTATTTTCGTTGTTTTCCCAAGATAGGTTATCCTTACTAAATGTGGCATGACCTAGACAACAAGGGTAAATAAGCAGCACAGTTCTAGTTAGGTTTTAGGCAGTTTCCAAAATACGTTCCATTTATGCTTTAGCATAATTTTATTACTATGTAGACTCTAGTGTTATTAGCTGATACATCATTGGGTCCGTGTGTTTTGGCTTCCTTTTTTTCAGATACACAGTAAGAAGCAAGAAATTAGTATCTAGTCAGAGATTCCTATTCTAAATTACATACCTAAAAGAGCATACATAAAAGAGCCAACGATAACAAGTATTCTTCACAGTTGTAAGTGCCAATTCCAATGTATCCATGGAATCAGTAAATGTATCATTGTTTGTATTCGAAATTTACTTAACAATATATCATTTTATATATGTGCCAATTGGCGTAAGGAAGCATCCCTTAACCTTATAATTAATATATTGCAATAAATATCTCTTCATAATGAGTAATGATAAATTTTATGCATCCTTCGCGCAACGAAAACCCAAGTTGTCTGCCGAGCTGTCTTCTGTGTTTTGGGAACGTGCCGCACAACGGTATCGATAGCAATAGGATTTATGGCATAGATAGGAACCACCCTTTTTTACACGGTTAGGACTTTCGCTGGTATCACCTGGCTGCCACAGATCTGAAGTCCATTCCCAGACATTACCCACAATATTGTACAAATCAAAATTATTTTGACGAAATTCGTTTACCGGACAGGTAAATTTGTAGCCATCATCTTGAGTGTTTCCATCAGGAAACTCACCCTGCCATATGTTAAGCCAGTGCTTGTCTTTCGGCATTAGCTTATTACCCCATGGAAAAAGCTTACGTTCTTTGCCACCCCTGCAGGCTATTTCCCATTCTGCTTCGCTTGGTAAACGTTTGCCCATCCATGTACAATAAGCGACAGCATCTCGCCACGACACATGCACTACCGGATACTCATCCAAGTCTAATAACATAGTTAACACAATATTATTATGATGTATCAATCATATGTCAACACTCCAGTGACAAGCCCACTAACCTTTCAAGTTACTATCGATGCCATTGGGATTGCGCCAACTTACACCGCTAACCTTATACCACCAGGGCGCGCTAGCAACACGGTAATCTTCAAGGTCTGCTTGCTGGGCTGCATTGAGCTGCGCCTTGAATAGAAAACTATCACCGAATCGTTCAGCTTCTGTTGTGTAATTTGTACTCTTTACAAAGTTTGCGAAATTCGCGTTGGATACTTCAAATTTATCTAAATAAAAGTCTTGTAGCTTAACTAAACGCTCTGGAGATTCACGATCAGCTTCGAAGTGTGGTTTATTAGTTCCAATACTCATACTACCACCTGGTATCAGTGACATTCCATCAATCTGGGGTTCCAATTCCGAGTAATAATCTCGATAGTGTTTGTTTTTGTTACGTGCCTGTTGCTGACATACTTGTTGCTGTGTTTCCTGCGAGGCTGATTTAGAAACAGTTGTCTCTCTATCCAATTTGTTGCAACCACAGTCACCATTAACACAGCTGCCAAAAACCGCAAACAAAAAACAAATAACAACATTTAAACCAAACATGATTGGCCTGTATCTTATCAAAACTAATCTGTACCAGGGCTGCCAGATTTTCTGAGTGGAAAATGGCTGATTTCAACACTAAATGGCTGATCTGGCAGCCCTGATCTGTACAGCTGACATCTGTAAATGACGATTAACATAACGATTACGATAACTTAATTTTCTATAATGGCATGTCTTTTTAGTATCTGCAAGTGATCGATACATTTACTTTACGATACATCTGCTGTGGTGAATTTATTTGTGGTGAACGTACACTTGCTGGCGCGCAAGTGCGAAGGTTACAGCCTGAGCAACTAATAATGTCAAGTATAATATATCAAAATTATTTTTTTTCCTTGTTAGTTAATATGTGTTAATAAAATGTATAAAAAATGCAATTAAAAAATTAATTGAAACCGTAAATTTTTTTCCTATATTATTTTGTATAGCGTATACCCTTTTTGTTCACAATCATGATTGACTTTCGAACACATTCCAATAAAATTTTGTAGTTTTAAGATACATAATAAATTGCAAGTCTTTAAAAAAATGCACGACTGTAAACCGATTGTAAAGATATTAAAATATTTATCAACTTACAATCGTCTGATATATAGCACAGGAGCAACATCTTCGGAGTTCGTCCAATTTGTATCTTCGTCTGTGGCATATTTAAAGCATATGTATGTGTATATTTTTCTTATTTGCCTCTCGCTCTATTTTGTGCTATCGTGCTTTCGTATAGCTCTATTTAGAATACAGGAACTCTACACTAAAAACAAACATTTATTTAACGAAATTTTGTGTTAATTTTTTAGACATTGTATATTGTGTCTTATTGTCTATGAAAATTTTTTAGCTGCTGCATGAATCCTGCATTTGGCTGTATGCAAGGCCTCCATGATTTAACCAGATTATATGCCTCCTCAAAACACATGTCACGTCGTTGCATAAGATAGCCAATAACAACTGATGCGGAACGGGATACTCCTGCATTGCAATGGACTAATATACATCCTTTAGCTTTGTGCGCCTCTTCAATAAAATCAATAGCCACTGGCAACACATATTGTACCAGATCGGTTTCGGGCAAATCCAGACATGGCAAATACTTACACTTGACTTTTTTTGTCTGACCAATAATGATGGGTATATCAATACCTACACTCAATATGTGCGTTAAATTGTACTTCAAGATGTTTTCAGGGGTGACTGCATCCTGTGAGCCCAAATAAAGGAATTCACTTAATATGCATGCAGGCACGCCATCAGGTTTAGTATCTACAACGAAGCCATATTGACGTGATTCCAGCTGTTCGGGGCTATTGAAATTTGATTCATCGCTAATTGAAGATCTGCGTCGTTCTATGTAGCGGGAGCCGGTGGGTGTAGTCACAATAGTGGTGGTAGGCCTTAAATTTGCTAAACGCTTCTGCAATTCATACAGCAAAATCATTTTGGTGACTTATTTATTGACTAGTTTCGTCTGGGCGATTGAAAGCCGTATCTCTGTAGTGCACACGGCACAAATAGAGTCCGCACGCTGGAGCAACTAATATACGATGGTCCCAGTTATGTTTGGAGGGAATTGTTAACATTTGATAGATGGATCGTTTTTCAATCCTCGCATTTGCTACAGCAAGTAGCGCTCCCACAATACGGCGGACTTGTTTATAAAGAAAGGACTTGGCCTTGATTTCAATATCCCAATAGTTGTAGGTTTCCAACGCCAATGCTGCGCTTGGACCCACTGCAAGACTTTGTCCGGGACGTATGTTTACTTCATCTATTTTACGGACAGTAAACATAGGATGGTCGCGACTGGGACTCTTCTGTCGGCTGACGCTCATAAATGTGCGAAAGTCATGAACGCCAATAAACATTCGTGCGGCTTCATTTAGTCGTTCAATATCAAAATTATGGCTTCTAAATATAAGTATATATATATCAGTAAATCTTCATTCTTAGCAAGTAAATGCTTACTCTAAGAAATAGCATCGATCAATCTCCTCAACCGGCAAGAATGCTTCGTATCCCTTGTTCTTTAGACCATTTGTCTCCTCTACCTTTTGCACATTCTTGGCCACGGCTACACGATATAAATAGGTGCGACCAATGGCGTGATATCTGCAGTGAAAAGTATCCGGCACTTGCTGACAACTTAAAATACGAATGGGCAGATTCTGTTTACCCAATGTACGATTTAGCACACCTGTTAGTGTGGTCGTATCATATGGGTTTCCATCATTACGCTCCAAGTCGACATGAACAGTCGAATGCAGTGCATGTACACCTGCATCTGTGCTAAAAATAAACTTAATTACTTGCTTGTCCTTGAATACTTATATGTATATATAACTACCTACCGACTGGATAACACCGTTTGAATTTCGTTTATAGGACGAAAAACGCGCAATGCCAGTTCTAGGCAACCTTGTACTGTCTCTGTATTAAGTCGTGCTTCTTCTAATTTATTTACTGTTTTTTGTATGCCACTAAAATATATTGCTATAATTTTTTCACTTTATTTTATATGTTTATGTCTTACCGAAAATTTGTGCCAATGTAGGAAATGTTCAGCAGATACCTATGCATTATACATTTACACCCACACGATGCATCAATCGGAAAAGAGGTAATAAGCCATATGATCTGCTATCGATTATCCAATATTTCGATAAATAATGGGTCTAAGCTCCGAACAGTCCGATTTATAGATTTAAAACTGGCGATAAGTGACTTGTCTTAGGCGCCAATTTAAAAAAAAAAATAAAATTAAAAGTACACGACGCTTAGTGGAAGCCAGGTTATAGATGAAAGAGTTTCCTAAATTTTACATTTTTTTAAAGTATTCTCATTTTGAAATTTATTATTATATATTTATTATTATAAACATTATTTTGTAGTCAATGTGGAGCGTTGCCGAGTCGGCAGTCGAAGGTTTCATATGCAAAATACTTGTGTATGTGCCTATCAAGAGCGATAGCTCAGATAGTTTATAGCGAGTCTATTAATAAAAAGTATCGATAATACAAAATATAACCATCGATAGTTTGACATCATTGTTTTTACAGATTTGGTAAACCAAAACAAAAAGGCAATTAAATTAATTGGGAACATCAGCAATGAATCGTTTTGCCTATGAAGAGGCTCGCTTAGCTGAAAGTGAATCGTTTGTGAGCCGCGATCGTAATGTCAAAATCTATGACGGAGATCAAAAAGTAACTACCGTATAGGTTTAATTAAAAATTGCTTTTTATAAATTGTATTCTTCTACCTAGACAGAATTTGAGGACGGCGAAATAGTGCTCACTACCCATAGGCTATTCTGGGGACGTCCGGGTGAGATTGCCCGTGCTGCCATAACTTTATGCTTACCACTAAGCTATGTGATATCTCTAAGCGAAGAGACAACACCCTCAAACTTTTTTGGCCGCAAAACACGGATTATTATGCACCTCCGGCCGCCTACCATTGACAAAAAGCCTGGTCCACTAGATACAAGTCGAAATGCACACATTAAACTTTCAGGAAAGAACGGACTCAGTGTAGAATTTCATAGTGCTCTACGTGAGACGATAAATGCACGTGTTTGGGAAATTTCAATAACTAATGCTACTATAGTTAGAAGTCCAGGACCTGTTGGCAATGCTAACGATAAGCTAGCGAGAATTCAGAAACGTACGGGTATTGGTGGCATTGAACGTCACCTTGAGGCAAAAGCCAAAGCTACGGATGAAAATATAGCACTTGCATTTCAAGATCTCAGTGTGCTTATGGCAATGGCCAAAGACATGGTGGGCTTATCTAAAAACATAAGTAGCAAAATCCGTGAGCAAAAAGGAGAAATTTCTGATGATGAAACAGTACGCTTTAAATCCTATCTACTAAGTTTAGGCATAGATGATCCCGTAACACGCGAAAACTTCACTAGTAATACGGCTTACTTTAATAGCCTGGCTAAGCAAATATGCGAAATGCTGCTCGATCCCATTGAGGTTAGTGTTTAACTTATTTGAAAATGAAGAAACAAAAATGTAAATATGTATTGTATACTAATATATGACTAGGAGCATGGTGGTATGATGTCCCTGGCTGATGTCTATTGCCGCGTGAATCGTGCACGCGGTCTCGAGCTACTTTCACCAGAGGATATGTTACACGCTTGTGAACAGCTAAATGGACCAATTAAATTGCGTCGTTTTCCCAGTGGCGCTATGGTATTGCAGCTGGAATCCCATGATGATGAACTTATAGCTGTTGATACATTGCAAAAAATACGTGATTCAGAATCTTTAGCTGTGGAGGAACTTGCAAAGCAACTTGGCATATCACTACTCTTGGCCAAAGAGCGTCTATTGGTGGCTGAACGTTTGGGCAAAGTATGCCGTGATGAGTCTGTGGAGGGTCTACGATTCTTTCCTAATCTCTTGCTTCAACGTGATCTTGACTATATATAAATATATGATTGTTGCGATTTGCAGTTATTGCATTCAGTTAAAAACATATATATATATATATATGAATATATGTATATATATATATATATATATAAAGCAGACTTTTATTATATACATTCACACAACAAGACTGTTTTATATTTGATTTATTAGAAGTCTTTTTTGTTTTTTATTTTGTTTTAGATGCATCTGCTTACTATTCACCCTTGAGTGAGTTTTTTAATTTTTGACTTTTACTTTTGACTTTAAACCATAGTTGTGGCTCATTCATATCAGTTCTCTCGAAAGTAATTATCATTTTAGTTTATTTTTCGTTTTGTTTTCAGTTTTGTTGTCTTTAAACGTAATCAGTTTATGTTTTTTCTTTATGTATATAATTTAAAAGAAAAAGATTCTACGTCAGGTATTTAGATAAGCAGTTATTGAATTGAAGTTACAATTATATATATATATATATATATATATATATATATATGTATGTATATATATATTAATAGGTATTTAATAGCTTATGCTGCTCAAATTTTTTTTTAGATTGCTCCGCATTACGTTCATATAATTATTATATTTATATTTAAAATGTATCTCTCTCTTACTGCTTTAACTTTCTATCTCTTTCTGTATTGTTATCTCTCTCTTTTTGGTTATCATACTCACTGTCTTTATCTGTATCCAATTATTTTGTTTATTTTTTATATCTTGTTTCTCTTTCACTTTTGCTCTGGAGTAACTCCAGTTACTCGGACTTGTTATTTGTATTTCCTGCCTTGACTACTACCTGTTTAATGGTATGCGTAACATTTATAATTTCTTTTCTTTTCTTTTTAGGTAGTACCATGTTTTCTTTCTTAAATCACATTTATTATTATTTTTTAATATTAACATTGAGTAAATTAATTTTGAGTGTATGTGTGTGTATAGTTGGGGATCTCTCTCTTTTCTTTTAGTTTTATTTCATTTTGTTGTTTTTTTTTTTTTAATTTTTATTCTCCCTTCTCATCAATACGTTTTAAATTATTTGTTTAGACTATTTTGTATAATATAGGCATTTTTTGTTTTCTCTTGTTTTCTTTTCTTTTTCTTTTTGTTGTACAGCAAAAGCAAATGATGCCAAACGATTACAATTACAGCAAATTTTGTTTTTGTAACATAATTAAAATAGTTACTTAAATAAATAATTTCATGCTATGTATAAAAAACGGGCTTATTAAAGTAAACAATTGTTTTTTTTTATCTTTTGTTATTTTATAATTTCTTTTTCTTCTTTAAATTTAATTCTTTAGTGTTTAAAATTTTTGTTCCGAACTACTTACATACATAATAAGAATGGTAATTTTCTTTTGCTTTCCTTAAATGTTTTTTTTTTCGTTTTTCTTAATTTGCTTTTAAATTTTCTTAAACATTTTTGTGTTGCTTTTGTTAGGTTTCTTTTTACATTGCGCTATTACAAATAAATTTTTTGTTTTTGTTTGTTTTTTTTTTTATAATTTTAATTCTTTATTATTTGACTTTTGTTGTGTTAATTGTTTAATTGCAATTTGGAAGTACAAGTACTTAATTTCTTATTGATTGTTACTGATTTGAATATATTTTAAATTAAAAATTTGTGGTTTTTATTTTATATTTAAAAAAAAATTAAGTTAGGCATTTAAATAATAAGCAATAGTAATAATAATATATTAATATTAATTTAATAATTATAATAATAATAATAATAATGATAATAATAATAGTACAATATGCATATGGATATAATATAATTATTATGAACCATCATTTTACACCTGTTCATATGTTTTTGTTTTGGAACTAATTCAAAAATTGTTTTTTTTTTTATTTTATTTAATTTTAATTATTAATTTTTAATATAATAAGCCATAATTCTGTTTACAATCAATTTTACATTAAGCATTCATCATAATTATTGCTTTCCTTTTGTGGTTTTATATTTTTTTTTCTTTCTTTATTTACTTTATAATTTGATTGTTATTTGTAATTGTAGTTTTTAGTTTTTCTTATTATTCTTAATCGTTTCTGGATTTTATTAGCCATTAATTTTAGCTTACTTTACTAGTCTTAAGGTTTAACAAATTGGAGTTGGAGAGCCAAACTGATAGACATTGTTGAAATGACGTTTCGGCGCACGTAAATATGAAACAATTATTATATATACAGTTAGATAAATATGAATATAATATATTTATGTATATATATATATATATTATATATTTTTAAGAACTTTACACCTAAATTACTTGTTTTTTTTTTGTTTTTGTTGTTTTTTCCTTTGTTTTTGTTTATATAATTTGTTTTGTAAATTAACAGGAAGTTGATTCCTGTAAGGGACATAAACATAAGCGCAATCTTTACCTATAGAATCACTGTATTGGCTGGTATCCATCGGATAATAGTTGCCATATGCCAGTAGAGGTTTTTGTTATTTGTTTTTGTTTTTGTTTTTCGTTATTTGTTTCAGCTTATTATATATATTTATATGAGCTTCTGGTATGTTGATCTAATTTTGGCTTGATCAGTTCATTAACAGAGGAGCTCACAGAATTTACACTTAGAATTTTACACATTGATTTTGTTTTTAGTTATATATATAAGTATATATATATATATATATATATATATATGTGAATATAGAATATATGCTATTAGTGCTAAGATGTTTTATATATATAACCATATAACTATAATATCATGCAAATACACAACGCGTAGCCTTATTACTTGTCTCCTCTCCTCAATTAACGTAAAATGAATAGTGCGTTGCTTGTATTGATTGCATATCTCGGTAGCAAGTACATTGCCCAATATGTCTACCTGGTTATAGGATTGGTATAAAGAAACCAATATATATATATATATGTATATATATTTTTTGGATAATGTCAGCACCGTTACTTTGTTGCATCTGTGGTGGAACGCCTTCGATTGACAGCTGCCTGTTGCTGTTGCTGTTTAGCCGCTGCCAATGCTGATAATGCACGTTGACTCATAACACTTGCTGTTGCTGTTGTTGTACGTCCACCAATTTGTATATGCTGTAACTGTTGTTGCACCTGACTTGGGCCAGGCAATGCCTGTGAGACGGCTGTTATATTGTTTTGATTAAGAATTCGATGTTGCGGCTGTGTTGGCAGTTGCGTTGCTGTTTTAATCGTCTTCAATTGCAGCTTTTGTGCAGACATTACAATTGGTCCGCCACTGAGGGTAGCATTTGTGGTAATAGCATTAGCTAAAGATCATATAAATAATAATTGCAAGATTAGATTAAAATATTATATCAAATAATGAAAATCTTTAAATATATCTAATTACCATTAATAGGCGTTGTTGCAATCTTAAGCGTTGAGCTACCAATTTGACGTTGTGCAGTGATCAGCTGTCGGTTACCAGCTAGTTGCTTTGTGCCAACAACCTGTACATTGCGTGCTCTTGGCTGGATTGTTGTACCGGTTGTTGTTGTTACAACGCCAACATTACCACCGCTTGAGGTACGTATTGTTTGAGGATTTATTTTTTGGACTCCAGTGGCACCCACTATTTGAGCTGTAAACAAAGAGCAGAACGGGTGTGCGGGGATATTTTTGGTTGTTGTTTTAGGTTACAATGAATCTGTTTGGTCAGAGACGCTCTAACTAATTATTTTTTTTTTTTATGCCACTTGCAGTTAAGACTGTAATTTTTTTTTGTATTTATTTCTTTTTTTTTTGTTCTTTTTTTATGTAGTTTTTTTTTAAATTTTTTTAATTTTTTTTTTTTTAAACTGATGGCATAATGGTTAAAAATACAAGACACATAAATAGTTTAGTGCATGAGTATCGAAACGAGTTGTTAACGGGTTTGTGTAAACGAGAAAACGAAACAGAAACAGAATTAAAAACAGAAACAGAAACAGAAAAGAACAAAATTAAGAATGTTCAATTAGAAAAACAAAAAAAAAAACAAAAAAATTAAAGAAATTAGCTAAATACTATTTAATTTATATATTTATATATATATAAATAAAAGAAGAAAAAAAAAGAACCCAAAATTTGCATATACAATATATATATATATATATATATATACATATATATATATACATGTATGTGTACTATATATATATACATATATATTTATATTTAGTCAACAAATTTTAAATGTTTATATATATATGTATATGTATATTATATTCCAAATTGACTCTCAAACGAAACATTTCTGTCGCGCTGCCAAATCCTTGAGGCTGCAACCGACGTTGCAGCAATGGCCTACGCATTGGATACGTTTGTCGTTGAGAAGAAGAAGAAGATTAAGAGTCTGAAGAAACTCCACAGTATATAATAGAATAGTATATAGCTTAATCACAATAAAAAAAAACTAATAATAATAATAATAATAATAATTTAGATACACCACTGCATAGATATTCTACAGATATATATATATATATATATAGTTACTATGTATATTTATATTATGGTTTGATATGTCTACTTGTAGCACTCACCAATGGGTAGCGTGAGCATAGCTGTTGTAGCACCTGTTCCACTGGCATTATTGCCACCACCGGTTGCACCACCGCCAGCAGCTGAATTACTTGTTATAACTACCGTTTGTGTACCACCAACACTTGATGGTAGACTAACAATAGTACCTGTTGGTGGTGCATGCTGTTGATGTTGCTGCTGCTGTTGTTGCTGCTGCTGCTGTTGTGATGTTGGTTGCGCCTGCAATGTTATCGTATGCGATAGCTGTTGATTCTGCGTGGATACGGGTACAGAAACCAAGACACTGCGCTGTTGCGTTTGCGCCTGCGCCAACGTTCCACTAGTTGTCGCATTAACCGTTGTTCCTTGCTGCTGTGTCTGTTGCTGTTGTTGTACTTGAACTGGCGCCTGTACACTATTATTGGCAAATTGCAGTGATATTGGCTGTGTAAAGCCTGGTATCTGCACTTGTAAATTTTGCAGATTAGCAAAGTTTGCCATTGCACCCTGAAGTTGGGTTAGATTAATGCCCTGCAGATTGAGTGTGGCAGTTGTTTGCTGCTGTTGCTGTGGTGAGGCTGATGGTTGCGGATGCGGACTAGACATGGGCGAGTGTATTGATGAGGTGGCGGGCGAGTGCACCAGTGTCTTGGTTATAAACTGTTGCTGTTGCTGTGTTGTCTGCGCTTGTGACGGTTGTTGCGGCGACATATGGGGCATGGATACCGCTGATACGGCGGATACATTTGATGTTACATTGCTCAGTCTGTCCAATAGGACCTGATTCTGATGCGATTGCGATGATTGCGAATGATCTGAACCGGACGGTGATGGTGTTGTCGCATTGGTTAGCAGCGCATTAAGTGCACCACTGCCACTACTATTCGTCGATGATAGATTATTGGGCACTGCAAATCCACTAGCATTTGAGGCATTAGAATCACTGCCAGGTGAAGGAGCTGCCATGCCCACTACAATGGCATTCGGCGGTGCCGTTGTGCTATCCCTACGCAATGAACTTAAGATGCGTTGTTGTTGCTGCTGCTGCTGACCCGTACTGAGTATTTTAAGACTGCCACAGACCCCACCCGTGCTTACTGTATAGGAGCCATAGCTGGTAGTTGGATTTGTCATGACAGCAGGTGGTGAGGCTAGCTGAGAAGCAAGCGCTGACATGGATACACGCACCGTTTGATTACCATCACTGGACTGTTGTTGTTGTCCCTGTGCCTGAATCTGTGTCTGATTTAAATTGACAGCTATTAGATTACCCGCTGAATTAGTACGAAATGTGGTTGCACCACTTGCGCCAACAATATTAATTTTACGATTTGAATTAAGCAGGTTCTGCAGCACCTCACTCGACGGCTGTTTACGTTGTGCACTAACAAGCGTTGGTGTTCCACGTGTGGTTTGTACATAAGTTGCCGTTGTTGTTGCATCTCCACTGGCAGGTGTTGCTTGAGGCTGTTGCGAATGTTGTACCAATGTCAACGTTTGCTGCTGACCAGTTGACGATGTGGTAAATGTACCACTGGCCACAGGTGTACTCGTCATAGCTGCAGGAGCACTATTCAATAGATTTAATATTGATGCATTTCCCGAATTCTTTAACGTTGTTGTCGATGGGTTGGCATTATTGTTGCTATTGTTGTTGCTGCTGTTACTGCTGCTGCTGCTAGAGTTGGTGTTGGTGTTATTGCTATTGCTATTGTTGTTACCAGCAATGTTTGCAGTTGAGTTACTATTAATAGTCGGTGTTGATGTAGATGTAGGCGCAGGCGTGCTTCCGGCTTTAAGATGAAATAAATAAACAATAATAAATAAATAAATCAATATATATATAAATTTATCATTATATATATATATATATATGTATATAAATGACTCACAGTGCTGTTGTTGTTGTTGCTGCTGCTGCTGGTACTGATTTGCAGAGTTCATAATGCTGGTGACTATGGCGTTGATTGCAGGATTTGGATGCATGGCGGTGCTATTATTGTTACTGTTACTATTGCTATTATTATTATTATTATTATTGTTGTTGTTGCTGTTGTTGTTGTTATTGTTATTGTTGTTAATGGTATTGTTATTATTAGTGGCAGTTATTTGTTGCTGCTGTTGTTGTTGCTTTTGCAGTAGTTGATGTTGTGTTGTCACAATCGGAGTAGCCTTCAGCTGTGATTGCTGGAACAGAAAACAAAGACAAAAAACAACATTATAAGTAATCTGTTAATGTTATAATAAATTTATAAATAATTAATATATGCTATATATATATTCTATATAGTCTATATAATAGCGACTTACGAGTATTGGCACATTGGAGTTGAGCTGGGCACGCAATGCGGAATTGGCGCCTATGGCCGTGCTCAACTGAGCTGTTGTCGCTTTCTGTTGTATATTTGCCGGTTGTATTGTGATTCCAGAATGTTGAAGCGCCGTTGCCAACTGTTGTTGTTGTTGTTGATTTTGTTGTTGTGGTTGCTGTTGTTGTACAAGCACCAATGAGCCATTACTAAGGCTTACCTGGTGGGTTGTGGTACTTGACGCATTACCACTTGTTGTTAACAGCTGTATATGTTGTTGTGGTTGTTGTTGCTGCTGCTGTTGTTGTTGTTGTGGCTGCTGCTGCTGCTGTTGTAACAAATTGTTATTACTAGTAACAAGCTGTGTTTGAGTTGTCTGCTGTTGCTGAATCTGCAGTGCACCATCAACATTAAACTGAGTGGTGGCAATTGGTTGCTGTTGCTGCTGGCGAAACGTTTGTTGCACACTGATCGTGCTGTTGACTGCATTGCTAACCGCATTATTGACCGTTTTGGTAACAATTTGTTGACGGGTTGGCAGGGTGACATTTGGATGCGCTTGCGCTACATGATGCACTGTGGCTGGCAGTTGTTGTTGCTGTTGGTGCTGTTGTTGTTGCTGCTGCTGCTGTTGTTGTTGTTGCTGCTGCTGCTGTTGTTGACTAAACTGAGCCTGTCGTTGCTGCTGTTGCTGTTGTTGCTGCTGTTGCTGCAACAATAGCCGCTGCTCATTTGTTAATCCCGTATGAGTTACAATTGGCACATGTCCGGGTATCAGGTGCGTAATTTTAACAGCCTTGCGTCCCTCTTCAGTGAATATCTCACGAAATTGTTGAATATAACGGTTCGCATGGACGCGGGTGCCCAATGCAAAACGACAGGATTCTCCATTGCGTTCACCCTCGCGATAATCACGATCCACATAGAGTTCACCGAGGTATTCTGCATCGGAGGGACGCTGATAGATGGACAACTTAATATGATAGAGGGCACGCCGACCTTCGCTTGCTTCACGTTCCGTTTCCAGTACATATTCCTCAATAAGCTGCGGTTGAAAGTTATGCCGGCATTTTGGCTGGCATCCATCCTTGCATGCCTCACTGGACTCGTTTAGTGGTTCGAAAGTCTTAGCATATTTCTCTACGCTGATCACATTTTCTGGTACCTTTAGATTCGCAGGATACTCGAGAGTTGGTGGCCTTATGGGCCGAATAACCTCGTGTGGCCGACGCGGTACCTTGGAGGTAAAAGAGGAGAGCATCGCACCAACCAATGGATTATTGCTGGGCGCTGTCGCAGGAGTCGCATTTACTGTACTATTGCTAGAGGTACGCGGGCGCTGTCGAAGACGTGTTAGGTAATCGCACAGCTCTAAACCATGATGATGCGTAAACTGATCCAATTTACGTTTACGATTAATGGCTACCTGGGTGAACTTCTTCATTTGGCGGCGCATTTCGTGCGAGTTAAAGCGCTGTCGCTCGTGTTGCGCATTAATGGCCTGGCGGCCAATGCTCGGATCAGGTTCGAGACACAATGGCTCTGCCGTGGCCAGCACCAGTTGGCTTTCAAGGGCCAGCCGGTCCTCAGGCGTTGAACCGAGCCAACCCAATGAGCTGCCCAATTGCTGTACGTCCGCGAATAGCGTCGCATTGCTGGGCCGCAGCAGGATGTGCTTCATATCACAGATATTCGTTGAGGTGGCAAACGTCTGGCGAAAATCGCGTATTTGCGCAATCACGCATCCAGCATAAAATACGCTGGGTTTAGTATACACCCGCGAACCTTCACTACCATCCTGAGGTGTGCTCAGACTGACTGTATCGGCAGTTAGCAAGTCCATCAGGAATTCCGGTAGCAGCTCACGATCAATACACTGGAGTAGTAAATCATTTTCATATGGCCAGCGGAGTACCTCAACCAGGCCATAATTAGTTGGTATAGGCGTAGGACCTGCAGTTGCTATATCACCGAACCCATCAACATCGTTAAACCTTGACTTGGTTCTAAAATGGCTATTGATATCGCCATCAGATAGTGTCTTGCTGCGGCTACTACTATTTTTATCAGCTGAATTCTCGTTGTTATGTAAACCATGAGAATGGGAATTGGTGAGGTCTGTAGCGATCCATTCGTTTGTGAGCGGGTTAAGCATTACTTGCTCATCATAATGCAGGGATAGAGAGTAACCTTTATTGCCAGGATACAGGTTAACCACAATTGTGTTTAATCGCTCACATTCAACCAGACGTTCCAATATAAAAGATCGACTTCGCTGTTTTAGCTATAGATGACAATAAATTTTCATAGATTAATTTAATATAAGGGAACAATTAAGGATTAGACATTAAGCTGTTCACATACCCCTGTTTCCGCAAAGTGATTTAAGTCATTGCTTAGTAATTGCAGGTAGAGCTCCTTGATCTTGTCGTGTATATTAAAGAATTTTGTGGTTGTTTCTCGCTTGTTGTGCGTTGAGCTGGAAGTGGACGAGGAGGTACCTTGTGTGCTGCTGGCATTAATTGAACTGTTGTTTGTGCCAGAACTGACGCCAGAACGCGATGATGAGGACGTTAATGATGAGTTGCGACTAGAGGAACTGGAATCCTTATTGTTGCTGCTGCTGCTGCTACTTTTTTGTCGTTTGCTGGGTGATGATGAGGGAGATGACAGCACATGATTGTTATGCACATGGGGTTGATGATGATGTAAATGATGATGGTGTTGATGATGATGATGATAACTGCTAGAATTGGCGCTGGTGCTACTCGAAGAAACATTTGAACTGCTAGAGGGAGTTCGTCTGTCAGCCTTTTTGCTATTGCTATTGCTATTGCTGTGGGATTGCTGCTGCAGCTGTTGAAATATATGTGAAGTATTGGAGGTGGTTGTGTTGTTGCTGGTGCTATTTAAGCTGGAATTGACACCCGGTGGTGTTGACAGTAATAGATCAGGAACTACCGGCGAAGGTGATGTGATCGAATTAAAGTTGGAGAGCGTCGTTGTTGATGAGGAGCATGATGACGGTGAGGGTGCTATCGTAATTCCAGCACAGGTCAGACCGCTTGAAGTTGTTACAGCGGCTGTTACGTGTGTAGGTTGCTCAGTGAGTATAACAATATTTCCCCCTGCTGGTAGATCAGTGGGTGAATCGTCATCATCGAATATACATATTGGCGGTTGCGCAGGTATTTGAGGTATCGCCTGCAGCAGGCTCGTCTCCAAAAACGATTTGCTGCTCGTAGGAAAGCTGACCGTAACTGGTGCAGGGTGTTGTGGTTGGTTGGGTGAGCATGCTGCCTGAAGCACTGTGTGTAGCTGGTGGTAAGACTGCTGATGTGTGCTCTGTGGCTGTGACTGTGGTGAACTCTGTGAGCTCTGTGTCGCCTGGTAGACGAATTGCTGTTGAACGGCCGAGCCAACGGCATGCGCCAGGCCTTGGGCACTCGCATTCAATGGATTATCGCCTTTTAGCTTCTTAAGCGTGTCATTTATGATAAACTGAATGTATTAAAAATTATATATAAAATGATTTAGATTCTCATTTAATATGGATAACTCTTTATTTATTTATTTTTTAATTTTATCTTTATTGAATACTTACGTCAGCTTCTTGGCATGATGAATCCAAGCTTTGCATTGTGCAAGTGTGGAGTCCCAATCTTAATCCTACTTCCAGTTCCAGGTGTAACTGAGAGTTTCAATTCAATTACCGACAACGACGACA
Source organism: Zygothrica quintamaculata (assembly GCA_037044455.1). Classification (NCBI taxonomy): domain Eukaryota; kingdom Metazoa; phylum Arthropoda; class Insecta; order Diptera; family Drosophilidae; genus Zygothrica; species Zygothrica quintamaculata. The sequence goes on from JBAMBS010001024.1 coordinate 20,661, forward strand.
TTCAATTTAAGCAGCAAGAACTGTTTAGAAATTGTTTGTATAGTTAGTCGCCTCCCCAGGACCAGTTCAATTGTTTTCATCGCTCCTCCTTGCAGTTGCAGGTGTCTGCCTGCTGGGTTACAACTACACAATAATAATAACAACAACAACAACTCGTTCTTTTTTGATACCGATTTCTTTTTTTTAACACAATTTCAACTTCGAGGCCAGCATTGTCATAAGAATTGCGCCAATTTACACCGACGAAATCTTAAATATTGTTATTGTTGAAGATTTCATGCGCTTTTCCTTCCCCCAAATGTAATTTCTTCACTCTTTTTCTGCTGCTGCTGCTGCTGCTTTGCGTGACATTTTCTATTCGCCTTCGCCCCTCTTTTGCCTACGGTCTTTTTGGCTTTTTACACACACACAAATAGCAACTGCTAACTTTAAACGCAACACATGAACCACTAAATTTTTACGAACGCGTTAAAAACTTGCTTAAGTTAAATGTTTTTCATTTGTTTAATGTTTTTTTTATGTTTTATGCAGAAAGTTTAGTTTTGCAATGGTTCGTTCTCGCCGAAAACGCGTACACACTGGCAGCCAATAATTTTGTTATCGTTATCGATAACAATGCAAAATGGGCTTACAATGATGCGAACACTTTTGAATTAAAATTCAAAAAATGCAGCTAATTAAAATTAATAATAGTCTAAAGCTACTCTTTTTAATTACCTATATAAAAAATAATAATAATAATAAAATATTAACTCATCTCAGCTGCACATGCATTTTGTTTATACCACTTGATATGTATACACTGACACCCGATATCTGCAAACGATAGTTGGTCTTAACCGTGAAATGCAAGCCACAGCGCTGCCACATTCTACAAATCAACACTGTCATTTTATAGAAATGCGCGCGCGGGCCATCCAAAGCCAAATTAAAAAATAATGTTTTTATATACAAATATGTTAACTGAAAATATACAAGACATTTTTTTTTTCATTATTTATTGTATGATTTTTTTTATTGCTTAAATAATAAAAGAGTGCGTGTTAGAGAGTACTGTGTATTTGTCACTCGTTAAATTTAAATTTTATAGGATTCAATTGGATAAAAATAAACTTATATTTAGTTCATAATTTAGAATTATGAAATGAATATGATATATATATATATATATATATATATATATATATATATATATTATGTATGTATATATATATATATATATATATATAATATAAATATATATATTTATATATTTATAAATATATTAAGGATTAGTCTATCTATGCAACTATGCATTAAGAATACCAATTTTGTCACTTGTACGTATACGCTTTTCCATATCCATATTCAATAATAAAATCATTAAAAGAATCTTGTAATACACTCGCATTTGAAGAATTGTTTTCACATCGTCATGAGATCTTTAAACATCAATTGTGTAGTTTGAAATAAAAAAAAAAAAACAGCTTTTGAGTTGTGTCATCGCATTTGCACGGCATTATCATTAGTCCTTTTGTCCCTGCAACTTTTTCCAAGTCTCGCCCAGTGCCTTGGCAAAGTGATCGTCTACAGAGGCTTCAGTCTTGGTAAATATCGAAATGTTTGTAGATGAGGTGGGCGAGGCGGGCGGCGTATGCGTCGATGATGCAGCGGCTAATCCCGGCTCTGCTTTTACACGTATTATTGCTGGCATTGTGGGCGGCGTTGGCGTTGAAGCCAATACACTGCCATAGGCTGGCGGTGGTGTATTATATCTGGGAGGAGTATGATGTGGCGTATCCAGGGCTCTCTCTTTTTTAGTAATCGGTACATCCAATATTTGGCTAACGCCTGACGGCGGTGGTGAAGGCGTTGATGCGGATGTTGCTCGCACTGGAGGCGGAGACAGTGATAGCGGCTCCTCTTGTGGTGGTGGCAGTTCGTGCTGTGGCGATACTGGTGCCGATTGCAACGTTGGTGACTGCACAATGGGCAAGCCCATCTTGGACAGTGTCAGTGGCAGTGCCAAAGACTGGTGATATTGCTGGTAAGCTGATGACTGCTGTCTGTAACCATGTGGCGAGATCTGCTGCTTGGGTGTGCCGCTACCAGTCACCGGTTGTGCCTGTGCATGTGCATGTGCATGTGCCTGTGCCTGTGCCTGTGCCTGTGCCTGTGGCAGTGGCAGTGGCTGTGGCTGTGGCGACGGTGTAGGCGAGCTAGGTGTTGGCGATTTTAACAGCGTCTCATAGTCCGGTCCCAGAGAGCGTCGAAAATGTTCTTCGATGTCAAAAATAGAAACGGAGTCTGTGAAGGCGGATAGCGGACAATATATTGATTTTTAATATAACCAAAAAGATTTTATCTTTTGTAACACTTACCCGTATTGGATTGGGATTGGGTGTGAGTGTTGGAGTGCGAATGCAAGTATGGATAGCATTGCAGGTGCTCCACTTGATCCCGTTTGGGTGGCGCTTGAGTTATAACGCTGGGCCTACTAGTTCCTGCCAATGGTTCACGGTATGGTGGCGGCGGCGAGGAACGCTGATGCTTTACAGTGCTGGATGTCACAGACATATCAATGGGACTATCCATATCCGGCTCCCTATCCCTATCAACAACACCACCAACACCAGCCAGACCGCTGCCTGCATCATGAACTTGATATTCGGCAGCGGCAGCTTTTTGGCGACGCTCACGACGCCACTTGGTCGTTGGCAACTCTTTTGACGTCAGACGCGTTTCTGCAATGATTGAAAACTGGACTTTAAAAACAAGTTTTTGTGTTTCCGTTTTTTTTTCTTCTTCTTTTGTATTTTGTTTTTCCTTTTTTCTTATATATATATTTTTATTTCTTCTATTCGATCAGTTTTTGAATTAGTTTTGTAGTTTTGATTATTGGCTAGGCAAAACAACAACAACAACAACAACAACAACAACTAAACGACAACAACAAATCGCATTTCAATTAAAGCCATAAATTTGATTATGTCTTTATAGCTGAGACTGGGTCTGGGGGTCTCGACCAAAAATCCCCTTCCCCCAATGCCTCCTCTCTTGCTGGCTTGTTGACTTGTTTCATTGCGGTTTTCGTGACTCTCTTTCTTGAATTTTGATTATAAGCAGACACAAGGCACAGTGGGCGTAATGAATCACACAGAGTTTGTTAGGTTGGGTTTCTGGCCAAAGCGATATGATGATGATAGGAGTAGTGAAGCGTAGAGGAGCAGCAGGAGGATGTGGAAAGAAACGTTAAGAGGGTATGGTATATGACGGGTCGACACTTAACAGCAACAGCAACAGCAGCAGCAGCAGCAGCAGCAACAGCAGCACAATATAGATAGCTGTTCTGCCGGCGTCGCAGTCACGTTCAAGTTTGTTGCCTAAGTCTTTCGTTTTTCAATGAATTTCCGCTCAAAGAGCGAACGGAGCTTTTCGAGTGCTATTGCCAAGTATACAACGACTGTGACAGACCCGGTCAGGAGGTGGGCACACACACACACACACATACAAACAAAATTATGCATTAAATCCCAACAACGTTAGCGAAGACACAGTCGCGTCTCAAGCAAAAAAAAAATAAGACACAAAACAAAAAAAAAAGAAAATAAAAAAACAAACAGACAATCGAAACTCCGACTCACAATAAAAATTGGTTAAAAAACTAGTTTTTCTACGATAGTCTTTGTGCGAGCGTGTGTGTGTGTGTGTGCTTGTGCATGTGTATTGGTATGTGTTTGTGTGAGTGGAGCGTTTACACTGAGCAAAATGCTGGGCGCGAATCTGGACAAACGTGCCCGGCATCCCAATGGATATGATTTGAGTTTGGCGTGGGAAGGCTTAGTCGATGCGTGGGCTTTTACCAGATTGCTCGACTGCCTGCCAGCCGGAGTGTGGATGCCCTCCCTTTGCCCTAAGTGTATATAACTGTGTGTGTGTGTGTTTGTAAAGCGAGTGAATGTACGTTTGTATGTATGTAAGTGCGCCCTACTCCAATTTACGTACAGTGCAGTTTCTGTTTTGGTTTCAGTTCTTGTTTGTTGCTGCTGCTGCTGCTGTTGTTGTTGTTGTTGTTGTTGTTGCCGTAGTGCTGCGCCTCAGGAACCAAGTTAAAAATAAAGTTCAGAATGACGACGACGTTCGGGCCAATCGAAAACGCGTCTTGGAGAGCCCAAATTGAAGGGGCAGGCCAAACCAGTCAAGCGACTTCTGCACATTTTGAGCAGCAGCAGCAGCAATAGCAGCTAAGATCCCAGGCTCTCCCCTTTGGCCGACAAGGCATCGAACGCATGAATGAATGAATGAATGAAGGAGGCGGTGGCGTTGGTGGAGGCGGTTTTGGCACTGGTTGTGTTTTGTGGTTGTAGCTCTTATTGTGGATCTGGCAATGCTTGTGACTGTGACTATGGATATGGATATGATTGTGGTTGTGGCTTTGGCTTTGGCGGAACCAGTTGTTGTTGTTGTTGTTGTTGTTGTCCTGTTTTTGGCAACGTCACCGCGGGCTACAATTTATTATTATTATTATTTTTGTTTTGTGCGCCTGCGTCACGAGAGGAACCACAAAACTGGTTGCTCTTTGGAGTTTCATGGAACGGACAACGCAGTTGCAGCAGCGGCAACAGCGGCAACAGCAGCGGCAGCAGCAACCGAAAGCAAAACATGAAAACATACGGACAACAAAAACAACAACAACGATAACTGTTGTGGGACTGGCGGCTGCTGCTGCTGCTGCTTGCAGCGGATGATGATGGGGATGATGATAATAATAAAGAAACATTCAAATTTTATTGCACATTTCCGGTCGTTGCACAGAGACAAACAACAACAACACTGACCAATACTATACTGGGACATTGGGACAACATGGTAAATGGGGGAGATGGGCAAGGAAGAGCAGGGTGACGTCTTTGTATGGGGAACGGGGAGGGGAAGGGAAGGTAGAATCATCATCTTCATCGGTGCTTTCTTCTTTCTGTGACCATCTTTTATTTATCTACGTAGATTTATTTATTTATATTCAATTTTCTGCTGGCCAAACTGTGTGTTTAAATCTTTACTCTCTCTCTCTCTCTCTCTCTCTCTCTCCCCACCCTCTTCCTCTTTCTTACTCACTCTCCCTTACTATGTCTCATCCCCAATTTCAAATTATTATTGTTGTTGCTGTCGGTTTCTCCCCCTTTTTTGTTGGATGTTTAATCAAAAGTATAAGATGCGCTGCGGCTAAATCAATTCCTGGGCAACAACAGCTAATTGGATCAAATGAGGGAACTGCCACTGCCACTGCCACTGCCACTGTCACTGCCACTCACTGGTACTGGTACTGGTACTTGGACTGGGACTGGGACTGGGACTGCAAGTGCTCCAAATCGAGCCAAGTCTTTGCAAAACTAACTTTGCTTAATCACCCAAACAACACATACAAACAAACAAACAAACAAGCACACACACACACACACATACACACACACACATACACACACACACATACACACACACACACATTAAGGCATACAAATGTAGAATGTATCGCATAAAGAACAGGCACACATTTCAAATAATCGTCCGTCGTATTGTCAGTTAGTCCATTCGTTCGACTTGCACTAGAAACAACAATAAAACACACACACACACATTCATAAATATATATATAACATTTGTTGCTTATGCAAACAAGTTTTTGTTGTTGTTGTTGTTGTTGCGCTAACCGTAGCTGAAACTTTTGTATATATTATTTACATCGTCGCCGTCGCAGGCGTTTCTTATTATTATTATAATTTTTTTCGTTATATATAGATATATATATATATATATATATATACATATATATATTTTTTTTTGATTATTTTTTCGCGCCGGCTTGTGAGTCATTTTCGTGTCCGACTTGATTGCAAATCTGGTTTTAATATGTCAACAAATTAAAAAATAAGAAAAAAAGTTAAAAGCAAAAAAAAATAGTTGAAAAAGATATATATATATATATATATATATATTGAGACTAATTTCTTTGGTGTGCCGAAGATTTAATACTCTTGTAGGCATATTAATTAAGTTGTTTCCTTTGACAGATTAACGATATGCGTTAGATATTGTATCTAAGCCAATATCCGGGCAACCAGTTAAGAAGCTGTACGCCTGCTTTAAGCCAAAAGTTATCAAATTTCACAAAACTACAAGAAAAAAAAATAAAAAACTACTCCCAAATCAAAGTCAACGTTAAGGACAAACGATTCTAAACAGATACGATATATATATATATATATATATAGAGATATATAAACATAGCCTATAGTAAAGAGTAGAACAAAATTATAGCTCTATGAAATATTTATTATAATTTGATTTTTTAATCAGAACTATATATAGTTATGGATACTGATATAGAATGTCATATATATATATATATATATATATATATATATATATATGATTAAGATATAGTTAACTATACATAGCATGACATATATATGTATTAAGATATATATAAATATATATATATATATAGTTGCCTTAAGCTTAAGAAATTGCATAACATAATCAAATCGCATGTAATGCATGTAAGGAATAAGAAGCTATATATATACACACACATATACACACACACATAAACTATAGAATGTTGTATTAGCCTTAAAAGTTGGTAAAGTGAAAAAAGAAGAAGCTAATAAAAGCATGGACATAACACAGTTGGAACGCTTTTAATGTTGACTCTATATTTGTCCAGGCGATCGTTTCACTTGGTGATTGCAACGACGACAACTGTAGCACTGTTGATGTTGATGATGATGATGATGATGATGATGATGATGATGATAATGTAGTTAATGGTGTTATTGCTGGTGTTTGTGCTGGTGGTGGTGGTGGTGTCGGTGAAGGCGGCATTTGTGCCGGCGCCTGAGCCATGTAATTGAAAGCATTTGTGTGATTTGTGCAATGTGAGCAATTAAGTACAAAGAGTGCATGGCGGAGCCGGCGACGATGACGCCGGCGGAAACAGATCGGAGCCAATCGAATGTGGATGGATGGATGGATGGATGGATGGATGGATGGTTGGATGAAAGTGTATGTTGTTCATTTGTGTTATATATTAAAATGGATGGATGGATGGATGGATGGAAGTGTATGTTGATCATGTGTGCTATATATTATATAACACACAAGAATAACATACATTTCCAACTATCCACATTCGATATATATATATATATATATATATATATAGTAAGTGAATGTGGAGATCATTCGTTGCTGGGCGTCACTTGTGGGCGTTGTAAAAGTGTTGCTAATTTTATTACTAATTTTGCGCTAATAGCCAAATGAATTGGTTGACTTCGCATCTGCTTCGACAATACCGTCATTAACTTGTGTAACAGACACGTTTTGTTCCAGCATTTGGCGTCATCAACAACTGAATAACTGTATAATTGAATAGGTGAATAAGTGAATAACTGTATAAGTGTATAACTGTAAGCAAAGCAAAACTAAAATTTGATAAATCAATTGATCAATTTGATTATCCTTAACTCAATCCAAGCACGTCCTAAAAACAATACGCGCTCAACCAAATTTAACTGACAGATAAGTAACCTATAGATTGACTCCCACTCCATTCATACAAGTAGTGTATACACTCCTCGAGCTTATCTTATTGCCTATTCCATCAAATAGGCACGTAGCATGTCGACTATGTGTCTACCTGATCCCGGCATGATCCATGTGCCATGACATGGTGCATGTTGCATGGCAGTGTTTTGGTTTACTTATCGTTATTGAACTTTAGCTACTGTCGTGGCCAGTTAACCAATGAATGATCACAGTCATCGTATGGCATAACACGTGACCAACTGATGCAAGTCAACGACTTTGGTTACTCCAAGATGATGTTATTGAAGCATACTCTGAGTTCGTGCTATATATGTATATATACCTCAGCCTTACCAACTCTTACCCCCCCCTCCCTCCTCCCACTCCCTACCCATCCATCTAAGAGTGTCTAATTCAGCTTTTCATAGAAAGTATTGAAGCATCATGGCACAGTATGTGACATTTATGTTATTTTGTCTAATTCTAAGTGGGGGTCACAGCTTTTGAATTTTCATGAATTTTCATTTAATTTTCATTATGAAACACGAACCTTTATGCAATTGCTGCTGCTGCTGTTGTTGTTGTTGTTGTTGTTGTTGCTGCTGCTGTTGCTGCTGCTGTTGTTGCTGCTGTTGCTGCTGCTTGTAAAGCTGATGATGCATAGCCGCTGCCTGTTGTAGATCCCGCCAAGGTTGCCATAACAAACTATTGGCCATATTGGAATTATTCTGCTGTAGTTGAGAGGAATTGCCCGTAACTGGCTGCTGATGCGCAGCTCCAGGCAACTGTTGCTGCTGTTGATAAAATAGTGGCGATTGCGCAGGAAATTCAGCCTGCCTCTGCTGATAGGCAGCCGCAGCGAATGTTTGCCGCAGCTGCTGTTGCGTTGCCGCAAGTGCCGCTGCGTGCGTTAAGGTGGCCGGAAAGCAGTGACTTGCTGATATGGCAGCAGCCACAGCGGCAGCTTCCTTGGCCACAGCCGATGGCGAACTGGCCTTTGAGGATGCAGCTGATGATGATGAAGCGCTGGCAGATACACAGGCACTCGACGAATACGATGACGATGATGATGATGATGATGATGGCTGCTGTGAGACGGCTGCAACTGCTGCCAATTGCTGCTTGATGTCATTGAAATAATTCTGCTCCAAGGTGTTCAATATGCATACAAAATCCATAGCTATTTCCGTTATTTATAAGCAATACATACACACACACACACACACACATATATATATGTATATCTATATATGTATGCACATCTATATTAATATATATTTATTTATTTATATCAAACGTTAAATAATCCTTCTTTAGGTGTTTTCCTTCCTCTTTTTTTTTATAGTATATTCGATCAAGCTAATTAATCGTAATTTCTGATATCTGATTCAATCAATATCGCCCACACACTAATATATACAAATATGTATATGTATATATGTATATGTACGTGTGTATATTATTAGTTGTTTATAGCTTATACGAAGAGCTAATCAGATCACATTTCCTGCTGACACAGCGCCTCTTAGTACTTGGTACTTTGTGCTCTATATACATTGGATTATATGGAGATATCACTTCTTATTTCTCTTCTTCTTTGGGATATACTGATATATCTTTGATATCTTTGATATCCTGGCCACAGTCACAAAACACAAATCACAAGAAAAAAAAAAACGAGTAATATATAGTCTATAGTATTTGTATAATCACAATCACCCACGATTTGAAACCAATCGACTGATCCAATCGAATGGAGCAACTGGAGCTGCTGGAACTGATATCGCTGACGAACGAAGTTTGTCTCTGGTCGATAGTCGATCGACGGCAGGCGGCGTTTATTATATTTTTTCTCTCTCTTTATTTTAGATTTGTATATTTTATATATATATATTTCTTATTATATATATATATATATATATATGTATATGTATCTGTGTGTGTCGTCTGTTTATATATATACATATGTATATGTATTTTATGAGTGACTTTTAGCGCTGCTTACTTTTTCCTTTATACGTTTTTGCTTGCTTTATTGTTGCTTTAGTTTATGATTACTTTTTGCGCTCCGCGCCGCTTCAGATACACAGACGTAAAGAGAGAGGGAGAGAGAGAGACACAGCAACAGCAACAGCCTCTGCTATAGATACAGATACAATCTGTGTATGTCGTGGAGCGCGGCTCGGCGACTTGGAGACTCGGTCTCAGTCTCGGTCTCGGGTTACAATCCCAGTTTCCCCTTCTTCTTTTTCCGTGCCCGTAATCGTACCCGTACCCGTACCCGTACCCGTTCCCGTTTCAATCTACGTTCCCGTCACAGTCTCTGCCACTACTGCAGCGCAACGGCAACGACGACGGCGGTGACGGTGACGGTGGCGATGGCGGTGGCAGCGGCGCTTCAAGTCGACATTTAGCAAAATAAAAATAGCACGCTTTTTATATGCTTGTTGTTATTGTTGTTTGTTTGTTTGTTTTTTTTTTTTGGTTTTTTCTCCTTCTGAGTAATAATTTGCATAGAAATCGACAAAGATAGCAATGGAAACGGCAACGGCAACAGTGACGGCAACGTAAAACGTAAACGTTGACAGTGGCAGCGTCAGCGTTAGCGACAACGTCAACGTCAACGGCGGTAACGACGTCGATTCTTCGATTCGCTCGCTGAACTTGAGCGCCAGTTTCGCTTTCAGCTCTGCCCCAACAACAATACGGCAGCGACAATAAAAATAACGACAACAACGGCGACGGCGACGGCAACAGCGACGACAACGACAACGATACGAATGCTTTGAATATGGCTTTAGTTTGTGTTTCTTCTTCGTTTTTATTCTACAACTACTTCTGTTGTGCTGCTGCGGCTATTGCTTTATTCTTCTTCTTCTATTTTATATGTATATATATATGTGTATATATTTTTTTTTATTGTCTTCTTCTTTAAAGTTTATCTTTCGTCGTAGCCACGGCTCTGCGTCAGCCACTTGCCTCGCGCTAAGCTCTTTTCAGCTCGACGTACAAACTTAAACTGATCGTCAAATGGGCAACGATGACGGCAAAGGCGACTGCGACTGCGACAGCGACAGCGACTCTGACTTGAAAGACTTTGTGCTTTCGGTCTCCCCAAAGCTTCGTTGGCGTCGTCAGCGAAGTCGTCGTCGTCGTCGTCGTCGTCGTTGTCTTCGTTGCTCAATTCGCGCTCGCTCGCTAAAAGTTGCCTACGGGACGTTGTTGTTGTTGTTGTTCTTGTGTCGATATATTTTTTTGTTTTTGTTTTTGTTTTTTTTTTTTTTGCAATCTGTGGCTTTGACAGCGTGTCTCCGCGTGCAACTTCTCTCCGCACTTCACTCTCTTAGGTCCCGTGTAGACTTCTGGCCTTAAAAGCCATTTGCACTTGCGACAGTTGGCACTTGGTATTGTTTTTGCTGTTGCTATTGTTGTTGTTGTTGTTGTTGTTGTTGTTTTTGTTTCTTTTTCTTACCAATTTCCGTTTTGACTGCTATTTGTTGTTAGCTGCTTTCTTTGAATTTCGTTTAAATTTTGTTTAAATATTTTGTAATTGAAAATAAAAAGGGAATCAAAGAGAAATAACAACAACAAAGCAAAGTGAATGCTATTTTATTTAACGAAATGGCAATAGCCGCTAACCCCGCACCCTTTTTCGTTTAACCAACATATAACAACCACAAAAACAACAACAACAACAACAACAACTACAATAACAACAAGTTCAGAAAATTGACCAAAAAAAGAGTAACAAAATGTCAGCAATTGAAAATTACCCACATTCGTTTTGTTGAGGGTTTTGATGCACATTTTGGTCATAGCTTAAGCTTTAGCTATCGTTGGCGTTGGACTGGGCTGGGCTCAGACCAGACCACACCACACCACACCACACCATACCACATCAAGCCAGATCAGACCAGGACAGGGCAGGGCAGCAGCGCAGCGCAGCGTATTGCAGGCCAGGCCAAGACGTTACGGACGTTACAACAGGCCAAGCCAATATACGAGTCGAAGTTGAAATTTTAACTGGAGGTTTGACTTAATGTTGTTGAGGTTGGACGTTGCTGCTGCTGCGGCTGCCCCAGCATATCGCGTGGGTGATTTTGGGCTCGGTCACTGCATGAAGCTCATTATAACTTAAGCATACATAAATATAAACAAATACACACACACACACACACATACACACATAGTAAAGCGTGCATACCCATTAGGATAAAAACAGAAATAATGTAGAAAATAAAGTTTTCGCTTATCTCAAGTGAAAAACTGCATAAAATTTTTAAGTTAGTTTCATATAACAAAAATAATTAAAAATATTAAATAAATATATATATATATATAAAATAAGCAAGGATAAGTGTTAAGAAATTTCTTAGCATGCTAAATTAAATAGTATATATATATATATATATATGTGTGCCCCCCTCCCCTACGCTTTACCCTTATATAAATGTGAATACAATAAATGCAATAATATTTTGTTTGTTCAAGGCAATTTGCGCCAAATCGATAAAATATCGATAAATTTTATATATATAAAATTTTTATGTAATATTCATACAATTCTGCAGCAGTTTGCATCAAAAAATCTATAATACTTTTTTGTAAAAAAAAACCAATTTATTTGTTATGAAATTCAATTTTCATATCGTTTTTTCTTATCAATATTTTTCGATCTATATTTAACAATTTATATATAAATAATATATATATAGCATATACTTATATCAGTTATATGTTCTTTTTTGAATATATAAATATATTTTTATTTTTTTTTTGATTTAGTATTCAGAAATATAAGTCTCATATCATGAAATTCGTGCTAACAATATAAACGTGCCAGAACCATAAAAATAGTCACAAATATTTCATGAATTTCTCATTCTTTTGGCTTTGACGAGCTGCTCTTTAAGCTGCTTATCGCTGGGGTTAATGCTACAAACAGTTAGGAGGAGGTTTGCGTATAATTTGTAACATTATCAATTCGATTTATCGATAAACTGCATAGGTATTAAAATATATAAAAATTGTTTCAAGTGTTATCGAAAGCAAAAATTATTTGCATTTTTTTGATTTTTGCTAAATTTTTTTTGTGTGTCGATTTTCCACTGGGAACTCAACCGTTTTATTCATTATATTGATATATATATATATATTATATATATATATATATTATGTATATATATTTATATATATTTGTATATGCATTTATTTAAATGTATTTGTATGGAGTGCAAGCTCGCTTGCGAAAATGACAACAAAATGAAACAAACAATAGGTCGACAGTACAACCACAACAATAACGATGAAAACAACAACAATAGCAACAACAATCGCAACAGCAACACAACTAAAAAGTGACTGTTGCTTGCCCGCTGTGTTAGCTTGTTATTGTTGTTGTTATTGCTGTGGCACGTTGTGTTGGGGCTTGGCGCTGGCTTCATATAGTGGCAGCCATTACTGCAACCAGAAGTAGCTGCAACAGCAACAGTAACAGCAATAGCAATAGCAACAGCGGCAACAACATGAGCACCAGCAGCAAACAGTAACAGAAAGTAGAAGAAACAACAACAACAACAACAACAACAACAACAGCAACAACAAACAACAAACATGAAGCAAACTTGTTTTTAATTCAATAGCAGGCCCATGAAATTTTACGCCCGATTTGTAGTACAACTACTACTGTTGCCACAGCACCAACAACAACATCAATAACAACAACAACAACCAATAACAACAACAACCAATAACAACCAACAACAACAAACAACAACAGTAACAGGCAGTAGTCGATACTCATAGAGAACTGATATTGCCACCAGCAATATGTATTGCCATCATATGAGAGAGCTTGATCCCAACACAGCTGTTTCCCCCACCCATATGTAAGCTTGCAACCAGATGATCTATCGATCTCTTGCTCTTGCTTTAACAATAACTTTTGCTTGATCCCCATGAAATTTTAGGGCATATATGATCTCTTGCCACATGACGATCTATTGAGCTCTTCGGTTAAAAGTGTAACATGCAACATGACAATGTATCGATCTGTTCAATCTTCCAAAGAAGTGGCAGTAATCAACTGATCTATAAATCTATTGATGTACGTTTTACTATATCTTTTGCCTGATCCCATCTTAAGTTAATGAGAAATGCAAGCTTGCAACATGACGATCTATGGATCGTTTGATCCAACAAACTAACTTACAACATGACGATCTATTGAGCTCTTGATCGACAACACTAACTTGCAACATGGCGATCTATCTATCTCTTGTTCAGATACACCAACTTGCAACATGACGATCTGTTAAGCTCTTCATCTCTCAAATAAGAGGCTCCAACCAGCTGATCTACAAAATCGCTTCATCTTTTTTTTGAGCAAATCTTTTGATTCCATTTTCTATATAAGATAAATACGATCTTGTAACATAACGATATTATGATCAGTTGAGCTTTCTATAGCTTTTACTTAATGCCAGAGCTTAGATTGTTTCCCCGTTAAAAAGATAATCCTAATAATCAGATGATCTATAAATTTCTGAATCTTTCATTTACTATATCTTAAGATGATCTTAGTTTTGATTAAGGACAACTATACTATTATATTATATAAGAACCTCTTGAACTCAACTCTTTTTGCAAATTAGATTCTGGTAATCATATGATCCTTTGATCTCTTACACTTCTTATATCTTAACTGATCTCAAGTGAACTGTTGCTTCAGCCAACATACAACGATCTTACGAACTCTTGATCTTTTCATATCTCGATTAATATGATTATTTGCCAATCTGCTCATATATATTAAAGAAAAAAAGAAAAAAAAAACAAAAAAACGAAAAACGGAAAATGTAAAATAAAAAGAAAAAAAATGTGTAATTTTCTGTTGCGTAGCCCAGCAAATCAAAATTAAACAAAAATCAGAGGCAAATTATTGACTCAGTGGCAAACTGACAGACACATGGAGAGACAGACACATATACACACACACACACACACACACACACATACATACACCAAAAGACAGAGAGAGAGACTTATTGAGTGAAGGACAGGAGGACGGACAATATGATTATTATTATTGACTTGGCTGACAATCGGTCTTATAGAGACTCAACAATTTGCTGCTTACTCATCAACGGCACGAGTTTTTACTACTCTTCTTCTTCGTCTTCTTTTCATTTTTTTTTTTATTTTTTTTTTTCATTTCGTTTTTGTTTTTTGTGTATTTTTTTCTGCTTTTTTTTTTGGTTTTGTTTTTATGTGCGAAAATTTGTAGTGTAGCGTGAAACATGCGCACACATGCGCAACGAGGTCAATCGAATGGCAATCATGCCAGCAACATAAAACAACAATTACAACAACGACAACAATAAGCAAACTAACAACAACAACAATAAAAATTAACAACAAACAACAACAATGGCAAATTACAGCAACCGAAAACATTGTAGACAATAGAAGAAGTGCACAAAAAAAAAACTAAAATAAAACAACTTCAAACTCAGATTATACCCACACATATCTATATTCATATATATCGAAATGCATATATATATATATACATATATAATCCTTCATATATATACCTGAATCTGTTGTATGATAATAAAAAGCAAATATTTATGGTACAATTTATTATTTGCTTATATAATATGTAATTTAATGTAATATGGGGGAAGCTCTTGAAAGACAGACAGACACACACACGCACAAACATATATCTATATATATAAAAGATTTGTCAATCTTTTAGCTTCTTCCTTCTCCCATTTTCAGCATTTTCTTCAATCTCTCTTCTCTCTATTTTGTATCGTTATGTCTGTCTATCGTTCTGACTGTACACAAATATCGATCTATTTATTTATTGATTGACTGTCTATCGATATATAAGTATATATATATAAGTATACATATATATATATATATTATATGTCTGTAGCGTATCATTGTAACTGTGTATTGAATGTCGTTTAATCGATTAATCGATTAATCTGTTTATCCTTGTGAGCTTCCTTCGTAGTACTTTTAGGCCTGTGTTCTACAATATAATTGTCGCACTCTTTTATAACTTTTGTTTATCGACATCGATGTGTAATTATCGATTTCGTTGTCTATCCCTTTATCTATTTAATCATCTTTATATTTATCTACAGCTGTTTTCTTCTGTTTATGTCCCTTTCTACAAATATGTTCTAATACTTTCTTTATCTGTTTTCTGTCGAAATCTGTGTCTGTCCCTTCTCTCTGTCTTTCCATCTATTTTTTAAACTATCTATCGCTTTATCTATCTATTTATGTGTTTGTCTGTTTTTTTTTTTATTTTTTATTATATTGAGGAAGAAACCTTCTGTCGATCTCTGCCCATCATTTCTACTGTCTGTCTGTATCTTCTTCTTTATGTCTGTATATCATGCTGTCTATGTGTCTGAGTGCCTCTTTTTACTGCTAATTCTTTCCCTTTACCTTTCCCTTTCCCTTTTTCTGTCTGTTTTCTTTTTCTTTTTGTTTTTAATACATGCCTCTGTTCTTCTATATGTCTTCTTCTCTGTCTTTTCTTCTGTCTGTTTGAGCTGAGCAGCTGGCATCAGATATCAAATCAGTTTGTGACTCAAGAAGATTCATGCAGTAACATTAAACAAGGCTTTAAAGAAGGCATTCCCCAACTATTGCTAATTAATGCATATATATTCTCGTTCAAGGCGATCAAGCTTATACTTGAATATTAATAACCACAAAACAAAAGCAAGTCTACCTCATGTCTGTCTGTTTCTATACAAAAAAAAAAATCTTACTCAGTTCAAAACTATGTTTATAGGAATATTCTACCTATACCAATATTATATATAAGCATAATCTATATACAAATTTATCTTATATGACATGTAAATAACGATTCACATAACTGTTAATGAAATTTTATTATTCTAATATTCTTTCCGATATATATATATATAACTAATATTGCTTGAAGTTAAAGTTGAAGTTGATACTCAGTTGAATGGAGTCCAATATATATATATAATTATATATATATATATATATTCTCAGTAAATTCAAAGTAAGCAGCAATTTCATATTACGCCACTCTTCAGTTAACCCGGAAAATGCTTGGCTAATTGCAAATTTTAAAAGCAATTTTTTTTATTGTAATTATTTTTTTTTTTTTTTGGTTTATTGTTTGTTGGTTTTTTGATTTAGAAATCAGTGCAGAAATTTGAGCTTAAGAATCAAAATGAAAAGAGTTAACAAATGGGTCAAATTATTGATAGTTTTTGTTAGTATTTTTTTATATTATTATTATTAATACTATTTTTTTTATTTTTTTTGTGGGACGGAAGTCAATAAAATTGTTTAAACGGACGGAGAAATAGCGGTCAATTTCCAGATAGAAACAAGCGGACAGATAGCGGCAGATAATATATATGTTTTTGTGAAATTCAATTCAAAGATACTAGAATAAATATATATATATATATATTTAGATTGTATATATATATATATTGTATATATAATATAAAATATACGCAGAAAGGCAACACAAATCAGCAAGAAACCAGTTCAAAATTTAAATAAAACTCGAGCGTGCGCGCGATTTGAAAACCAGTTTTTGTCTATTGGCTTAAAGCAACAACAACAACAACAATAATAATAACAACAACAACAACAACAACAACAGCAGCAAAAAGAACAACAATTACAACAAGAAGATTCAAGTTAAAAAGCATCAAGAACATAGCTAAATAACAATAACATAAATATAGTTGTCATTATAAAATATCATCCGGTGTTAAATCAACCGTGAGAAAATTTCAATATAAAATTTACCAAAAATACAAAAAAAAAACTTAGTTATATGTATTTGAGTAATAATAAAAAAAAAAATCTAAAACATTAATATTCTATATAAATATTCATAAAGTAGTTATATAGTTTTTTTTATAAATTTTTTATTTTTTTGCTTTAATATCAAATCGCTGGGAAAACGCGTGCAAATCGCGTGGCGGCAAAACTCGCCCAAACACACAAAAAACTAAACCAAATTTACGGCTAAGCCAAATAAATAAATAGCAGCAGCAACAGCAGCAACAACATTGACAACAACAACAACATTAACAACAACAACAACAGTATTAAAGTGCAAAAAGAAAGGCAGAAGGCCTAAACCTGGAACTGAGTCTGAGACTGAGACTGAAACTAAGATTGGGAATGGAACTGTGACTGTGCCATGGATACAATTGCCAGGCGGTCATCTGGCAACAGGCTGCACGGTTATGGGCCAAGTAAACAAGTTTCTTTCTTTTGGTCGAGATTCACGGCAATTATGTGCACCGTTTGCTAGTAAAAGGAAGAGAGTGTTTGGCATAAGCAACTAACAGCTAACAGCTCACAGCTTACAGCTTACAGCAACAACAGCAGCAGCAACAACAGCAGCAACAACAACTGCCAGCAACTGGCAGCTAGCAACTAGCAATGGGGAATTGAAAGGCCATGTAAATTACCTGATGAGCTGACGTATCCAGCTGTGCCTGGTGAGCGTTTGCCTAGCTTCAAATTGCCGCAATATTTTCATCGTATATATTATGTTGTATTTTTTTTTTTTTGGTTTCTTTTTTTTTTTTTGTGTTTGTGTTTTATGCCACATCAATTGTTGTAACAACTATTTGTTTATTAATTATGGGCACGCATACACACACACATACACATGCACACACACACACATACATAAGACCAGCAGCTGGTTTTAGGCAAAAGTCTTAACAAAAAAGAAAAAAAAAATAAAATTATATTTCTGTATATTATATTGTGCCGCCAGCTTCATTAAGGGCCTAAAGCCCCAAATCGACCCGCTTATTTTATGTGGTTTGTTTTTGTTTTTTGTTGTTATTTCTTTTTCTGTTTCTGTTACTGTGTCTTTTTCTATTTTCCATTGGACTTGCATAGGCCACGTGTGATTTATGAAGAATAAATGCGCGCGCGCGCGCGCGAGTCGATGATTTCCATTTATGACAAATTCATTAATCATAGCCAGGTTAACGACATTTTGCATTTCCAATTATTTGGCTGATCAATCAAACTGTGTGACGAACACCAATACTACATCAAACATATACTCAAACACACACATATACACATAGACTAAAAGAGACATTGAGACCAATGCGGCATATGCAGAATATAACAACAAAAACAGTAGACATTGCTTAACTATATACAACTGCAATATAACATACAACTCACACACACACACACATACACATACACACACACACATTCACACATATAGGAAAAACGGCTACCACACTTTAGCATCCTGCAAAAAGTAGAAAATTGTTGGGCTTATGCTCTTGTTCAACTTCTAAGCAGATGAGTTTGCCAAGTTCATTTTAGCCAAGATAAATATATATAGCTATAAGCTTTTAGCTCCTAACAATATGCTCTAAAAATAATAGAAAAGATTCTCTAATATATATATATATATATGTATAAAATATAATATGAATATCATACTATACGCCTGTATAGACTAGAAAGAGTTCTTGGCAATAATAAAAATAAAATTTGTTCTTAATTAAATTAATTTTTAAATATTAAGTATAATCAAAGAATTAAGTATATATATCCGTTATAAATATAATATTAGTTTAAGTATTATATTTTGTTATAAACATATATAAAAAAGAGTATTAGATAAGTAAACAAACATAAATAGGGTATATTTAAAGTGAACTTATGCTTGAAATGAACAGAAAATCGCCTTTGACATGTGACACAAAATGTTCTCGCGTTTAAAAACGCGCGCAAAACGCGCGTATTACCAAATCGTTTTTAAAAATTCACATAAATTTTTTTTGTGTTTTGTTTTTTTGTTTTTGATTTGTTTTGGTTTTGCTATTGTTATTGTTTTTAAAACAGTTGCCGGACGTACATATATTATATAGAGTATTGTGTATATATAAATATATATATAAATAAATATATATATATATATATATATATATATATATATATTTACACATATATTTAATAAATAAATTCCGTTGTGCTGACAGCTGAACGCTTTATATATATACATATGTATATGGTATTATATATATATACCTTCATATATAATATATATATGTATATATATTGCTAAGGAATTTGTCAAATATATATGCCAATGTTGATAAAGACATCTCGAATGGACAGCACAAAAGTAAACAAACATAAATAATACGGGCAATATCACGACGGGAAGTTCAGATTCGTTGAGGGTGAATGTGGGAATTAACAAAAGCATAGGGATGTATGGCAAAGGGTTGATTGTGTGGGAGGAGAGGGGGAGGGATATGAATATTTTATCATAACAAATTCCTTAATATTTAATTTACATACTTATACTTATATACACATAAATAAATGTATATAAATATTTATTATATTTGTTGTTCTTTAGCTTAAATTATATGAAATGGTTTTGTATTTTTTTTTTTTTTTTTTGCTTTATCATCACGGTAACAGCGACGTTGACGTTGACGTTGACGTTGACGTTGACGTTGACGCTGACTGTGACTGTGGCTGCAGCTGCGATAGTGACTGCAAACATAATCAAGCATGTGGCTTTACCTACATTGAATTTATTTGACTTATCAGAATATTAGTAAATCGAGCAATTAACAAGCTTCATAAAATGCATAATCAATTTAATGTACATATTTGTACCCTATAGAAATATTATATAGACATAGTATATGCTAGACTATGGGGTATAAATAATTGAAACAGTTTAAGCAATTGCATAGAATAGGCAATAGATGCCATTACATATAGTAAGTGAATCAATCGTTTAAACTCTGGATATATATAACAAATAATTTAGCATGTGTGGAATTGTAGAGCATACGCTTTGCAGCTGCATAGGGTATACTAGTAGTCGAGCATTAACCCCTAGACTAGAGCATTCTTACTTGTTGAATACAAAATACTTAGGCCAATCGTTTAGCATTCACATTTCTTTTAGCATGTCACGCGTTTGTTTGCCGCATTGCGACTCGCGCGGTTTGCGAATGTATGTGTGCAATGGGGGAGATGTTTTTGGGGCGGTATACGTGGTAAGGAGGAACTGGGGGAATAGTGAATAGGGGTATAGCGAAATATTACAAATGCAAATTGCAAAAGTTATGTGGCCAATACAAAAATATGCAATAATCACATATACATGCAAACATATATACTATTGCTATAATATACATTATATAGATATATTTCCATGTGATATATATATATATATACCTTTATAAGTAGCCAATACATTGACCAAACGTTTCGTGCTCGTCTGAACGTCAACGTCAACGCCAGCGACTGAATATTGATAACACCCGCACTGAGAAGTTTACTTGGAGAAGAGAAGAGAAGTGAAGAGTTTGGTTTGTGGGGAGGTAGGGGCACAGAGAGTTTGCAGCAGCGTCGCCGCCGTCGTCGTCAAAAATGCGGCATTTGACACATTTATGAAAATCGGAATCGGAATGTGCCGCAAACTCATTTTATTGGAATGTTTTGTTCGGTATTGTGCGAAGCTGAAACTGAAAATGTTTTATTTTCAGAGCGCTCGTGTATGCGTACATATATATAAATATTTATATATACGTCTATATATGTATGCGTGTGTAATATGTATGAGTTTATCGGTTTATATCGAAGTAAGCACAGCCAAAGAAGACAAAGATGTCTTGAAGTTGGAGTTGGAGTTGGTTAAGTTGCGACATATGCATTTCAACTGAGAATGCCAAACAATATGAATCATGCAACTGGGGGACACTGTTATGGCGATATAAACTTTAAGTAGGAAACGGACCGAGACGACGGCAGCCACATAATGGATACCATACCTATATACACATATATGTATATATATATATTTATATATATATATATATATATATATATATAACATATGTACTCTTATGTATGTGCCAAGCATTAAGAACATTGTTGAAATACTTTTAAGTTTTTTTAGTACGCCGGCGCAAAGGTGAAAGCCATAAAAACTTGCGCGGTTAAGAGGTAACTGAATAAAACAACAACAACAACAACAACAACAATAACAAAAATATAACACAAACACAGAAACAAACATAAAAAAAAAAAACATGAGAAGGAACCTATGTCATTGTCGCTAGTGTCAACGACGTCCAAGAAAACTAACAACATGAAGTTGTTAAGCGGAATTATTTAATGTGAAACCGCAAAGTTTTTGTGTGATCTACTAAATGATCAGGTGACGACTAGTTGTTGACCAGTTGAAGTTGGAGCAAATGTCATTGGTATACTTACCGCTCGCATTGTTTTGCACCATGGTGGCCACCAGGGAGAGAACGTCCAGCGAGGATTCCATTTATAATAGTGTTCGGTTCGCTGGGCAATGAGCGGCGTACGGACTTCTATCCTATGGTTGTGGATATGGACTGTGTTGTCGTCTTGATCTGCACCACATGAGTTTCACACTGAAAATGCAAAGAAATTGAACAAGGCACAAACTGGATATAAAAAATTATATATATATATATATATATACATATATATTTATATACATAGTCTTTATATATTTATATATATATATATATATTATATTATACAGGCAATATGCAACAGTACACATAAATATATACATATATAAATTTATATGTATACACATACATACAAACATATTTATGTACATATGTAAATGGTACGCAAAACTGAACAAAGACTGAAGCTGCTGACGCTGACTGACTAAAACAAGTAAAGGCGAAATCCTGCTGCAAACAGTTTTCAGTTTTCATCGTTGGCATTGCATGATGTTTACACGGGCTGGGGGGTGGAGGGCATAAGCACGATGCAGTTGGGACAGGTTTGAAGACGGCCGCAGCAGCTACAGCGCAAGCAACAGCAGGCAGCATCAGCCATCGCAACCGAAATTTGGCAATGACCAAGTACAGCAGCAAAGCACGGTCGCAGCACGCGATACCAAAACGGATTTACTAAAATGCCATATTGTTGCCATGCATACCATCAGCAACAGCAACAGCAACAGCAGCAACAGCAGCAGCAGCAGCAACAGCAACAACAACAGCATTAATCTTTTTGGCTGCTTTGGTTTTACCTTTACCTTTTGCTTGGACGCCTCCAAAATTGTTATCGTTGTTATAACACAGCTGTTTTTTTGTTATGTTACGTTCTTCTTGTTGTTCTGTATAATAAATTAACGTTCCAAATAGTGAACCTTTTTTTTGGCGAGATATTTTTTAGCCGCTAGCATTCAACGGAATTAAATAAACAATTTTTGACTTTTATTGTATGCTGTTTAATTTCACAGTGAAATACTCGAAAAACAACACATACAATGAGCAGTGTTGGTAAACGATTTATTTTAGCACTTACGTTTCTGTGCCTTACATACGTTTTAACTTTGTTTACGTCTTGCGTCAACTGCTCTTTTCTGCTTAACGTTACTCATTTATGCGCTGATATTCTACAGCTTTGGTTAAAATTTATTTATACGTTAATTTGAATTTATATTTGCATAATGAAGTTAATTGTTTTATTTGCAAAGCCAACATTTAACTATACCCAATTCCATTGGAAGTGTTGCTTTAAGGGATACCTCTAAAATTGTGCACAGAATAAGACATGTAATTATATTTTACGTAGAAATCAAAATCAAATTTAATTTATCACAAACTCATTGAATTAATATTTATTATTTTATAACTGTAGTAGAGTAGAGCATCAAAATATATATATATATATATATATATATATCATGAAGAAATGGAAAATTACAGAACTCGTTGCGAATTAGATTTCAGTAACGAAATAAGATGGGAACGGCCGTATTTAAAGGTATAAATGTTGTATATATAAATATTCATAATTTTTAAAATATCTAGCTCTTATCTTTATTCCCCTTCAATAGAAAAAATGTATCGAAATGGGACTAGAGAAAGAGTATATATTATACCAACAGCGTCTACGAACTTACTATCTTGGAGTCTTCTTGGTTCTGCATATGGTGTGCACCATATTCCACTGCATATTATTGTTAACGACAAGTGAGGTGAGTCCTTGCTCTAATATCTAAATTGTATACATCATATTTATAAGTATTATATATATATACTCTTTATATGTTACTATATATTCAAATAGAATACTAGAATGATTTATACCGATATTATATCATATTTGCTTGCATCAATGGTTGTCACTGGCATCTTTTGGTTGAACTTTAACGAAGAACGAGTCATAAAACATCCCTGGATAATGTATTTTTCCTCAGTTCTCAGTGTTATGATATTGGTTGTTGTGGGTTTGTATTATGATATTTCTTGTTTTTTTTTTATGATTTTTTCTTATTATTTTGTATAGATCTATTATTAACCGTTTATCATTATCATCATGACGATTGGATTACTGGCTCCTTCTATGATACCTATGTTATATTTTTGATATATATGTTTCTACCGATACCCAGTATAAAGGCTACATTGGCACTTGGAACGATGGTATCAATAATTTATGTAACATATTTTTTATCATATTTATCATCTAAATACCGTTACGATGTTTCCAATACTACACACAATAATCCTATGGCCGCTGAGGTTTCTCATCATATATGCGTTAATCTTTTGGGTACATTTTTCCGTGTTATGCGCGAAATTCTAGTACGTTCATCATTCTTGGATCGGCATCAATTTGTTATGCAGGACATTTGGCTAAGAGGCGCACGTAAACAGGAAAAGTTATTTCTTCATAGCATATTGCCACCGCAGATAGCACAGCCTATTCAGGATGATATACGCAATCGGATAAAAATGACTGAAAAAAATATTGGTATGCCAATTATAAATAGAAGGGATCGTATTATGGCCATACAGATTCATCCAGATGTTAGCATTCTATATGCCGATGTGGTTAACTATACACATTTAACAACAACATTAACAGTCAAGGCCTTGGTAACATTACTTCATGATCTATATGCCAGATTTGATGTGGCCGCTTCCAGATTTTCAGTACAAAGGATTAAGTTCTTGGGTGATTGTTACTATTGTGTTTCCGGTATGATAGTACCCGATCCACATCATGCCAAATACTGTGTTGATCTTGGTCTATGCATGATTGAACATATACATGAAGTGCGGTTAGTAAATTTTTATAAAAATTAAGAAGATATCATAATGTCTTATAACATATCAATTAAATATGTATCAATATATATTTCAGAAATATGCGAGATGTTAACATTGACATACGCGTAGGTGTACATTCCGGAGGTGTTTTTGCCGGTGTTCTTGGGTCTGCGAAGCTCCAATATGATATTTGGGGTGGGCAGCTTTTAAAGGATCAGTAAATATTTCTTGAAATTAGTGTAAAATTCATATGATTTATATATATTAGGTACTGACGTTAAGATTGCAAATCGACTGGAAGCAACTGGTGTACCAGGTCATATCCATGTAAGCGAAAGAACACTGCAAATGATTGTTGATCATACGTATACGATATATCCCGGCACTGATAAAGCACGTGAAGATCCATTATTTATAAAGCTTAATATTATAACATATCTCATACCTGCCTTTGAGGAGTACGAAAACACAAGGCGTTATATGCACGAGGCAGATTCAATGCATATGACTCTACACGCCACAATGAGCGATGATGATATTGGCCAAGAATTGCATAATGAATTTCAAAAGATGCCAGTTGGACCCACAAGGTAATGTAACTAGGATTACCTTAAAAATAAAGGATTATTTCAATTACAATTAGTTTATATTTTGTTTCCACAGTTTAGTTGAAAGTACAAAGCGGTTCTTTGGGTTTCGGAATAGGAGACCAAATTGGTCTAAGGATACTCACAATCCGCCCGCAATTGGTGTTTATCTATTACAATTTCGTGATCCTCGACTCGAATATAATTATATACATCAACCCGATTATATGCTAAAGTATAGTGTACTTCTAGCGTGGAGTACAGCACTCTGTCTGGTTTTTATACAGATTGTCTATCACAGTGGATCATCTGTTGTATGCTATTATGTGGATGGGTTAACTATGTTCGGCTTAAGCATTTTACTTTATATAACGTGGTATAAGAAATTTTGCCATTGGCGTTATTCTACAGAAATACATAGATACTCAAGTGCTAGCTGTTTTATGTTTAAAATCGCGGAACGTATACAGTCAAGCCTCATTCTACGTGTCTTTGTCTATATGTATACAATAATTGTATACTTTTCTGTAGTAGCACTTATGTTGGTGAGTTATGATCATATTTATATATATATATGTTTTGTATATTAATCTGTTTATATTTTTAGCTGGATTGTGATATAGAAGAATATCAAATTCTTCATATTGAGAGTAAACTGTACCATTATGAGCCAGATTATACAACATGTTTTCAACCTTGGACCCTAACACATATGATGTGCGTTATGATTGGTATGAGTTTAATATTCACACGTATTCCCTTCATTATGAAAATGATGGTTGGCTGCTTGGAAGCAATTGCCTATTTAGTCATTATGTATTGCCAATATGAATATATAGTTCATCATAGTCTGACAACTAATCCATATTTTTTGGCTGAATATTCTCATGGCACATTGCTTATATTTACCTTCTTAAGTTTATATCTGATGGAACGACAAACAGAATTCAATAATAAAATTAACTACAAGTAAGTTATATAGTAAATCTAAAAGAAATTTAACTCGATTATTGTATAATATGTTTTCTCTTTACATAATGTATATAGTTGGAGAGTTGAGTTGACTAAAAAACAACACGATGCAAATATAGCCGATCAATCAATAACTATTTTATTGCATAATATATTGCCTGCACATGTTGGTACGAATCTGATATATATATAAATATATATTTATATAAATATGAACTCTTAATATATATTATTACCATGCTTATATTTGTATAGTTAATGTGTATCTAACATCGTTGGCTAAACATGAGCTTTACTATGAAGACTATAAGATGGTGGCTGTAATGTTTGCATCCCTACATAATTTTCAATTGGATTTACCCAATTTGCGTGTTCTCAATGAGATAATATCGGAATTTGATAAAATTGTAAGGCCAAAATAATTTATAATATTACTTATATATGTTATAACAGACTTTTTGTAGTTGTCCTTTTATAGGGAAGATTATCTAGTGGAAAAGATAAAGATTGTTGGTTGCACATATATGGCAGCATGTGGTTTGGACTTAAGATTCTCTGGCAAAATAACTGAGCAACAAAGTGCACACGATTCTGTTATACAGGAAGGTAATGTACAATATAAATATATGTATATATATATATATAATATATATTTAATAATAATTAATATACTGTTTATAGTGCTTCGTGCAAGACGTTCTCTTGCTGATGTTTATAAGGCAAATAAGAAGAGTGAAAACAGAGAGGAAGTTGTCTTTGTCCTTACTACATTTGCATTGGATTTAATGCGGACACTTTCAACTTGCAATAATGACTATAAGAATATACCAGTTGATCGGACTATGTTTAATGCGGATATGAGTATTGGGATATCTAGTGGGGAGGTAATGGCCGGAGTTGTAGGAGCATCACAAGTTCATTATGATATTTGGGGAAATGCAGTTAATATGGCTTCACGCATGGATTCTACAGGTGTTGCTGGCTTTATACAAGTGACTGAAGAGACTGCTATAATACTACGAAAATTTGGGCTGGAATGTGATTATCGTGGCATGACGTTTGTTAAGGGGCGTGGTATACTACCAACCTATTTCGTCTCTATAGATAGAAATTATGAATTCAAATATACACGTGAAAGCCTTATACCCCATTCATCATCCTTTATATCATCGAGTAGTTCTTACAATGCGAATAAATAAATCATGTATGATTGTATATATATATATATATATTTGAATGTAATGAACTTAATAAATAGCACATCAATATTTTTGCAAACTTGCCGATTTTGGGTTATGTTGGGCCATCAATGAGTTGAAGCAAAATATAGACAAGTATAATATGGTCAAGACACTATTAGAAGAAAATGTTTTGGATCGTTTTGATAATAAAAGAAAATTAAATTAAAATTTGTGTATGGTGGCTATTTTATTTTTATTTATGAGCATGTGAATACATATATATATATTCACATTAACATTAAGAACATAAAATAATTATTGAGGGATAAGCGTATTAAAGCGTGCAAAAATATTCTATAAAGAAATACGTGTGATATATGCCAAATTTGGAGAAATGTTTAAGATTAACACAATATTTAAATAATAAATAAGTAAAACTAATAAAAAATATAAAATAAGTAAATAACAATATAAATAATATTTAAATATAAATTTAGCTAAAGTTTAAATCTATTGCCTTTAATTTTCAAACTGTTAAATGGCTTTATATTTATTGCTTTTGCACATAAGACTTAATTTAACAATAAAAAACATACAAAAAATGGGTAAAAAAATAAAAAAAAAACACTGTTTTTCTGTAAATTATTTATTTTTGTTAACGGCATAAATTAAATTATTTTACGTTTATAATTTGTATTTTTTTTAGTACTTGCAAAATTTGAGATTTTGTGTATGTTGTTAATTTTTTAAAAATATGTTTGATCATATAGTCATTGACTTTTTGTAAAATAATGTGGCATTGTTTTTACCAAAATTCTAGTCAGTCCAGTGTTTTTGTTCGTAAAGAATAGATCGAAAAAATTTCGGAATTTACACAAATCTCCAAAAACACATTATATTAAAATTTTCTAAGGATATCAAAACTATCGTTATATGCAAAAATATCGCTATTTTAAACTATCGTTATAAAGTTATATCGCGTATATCGATAAAGTATCAACAAAAAACCTTTTGTGTTCGGTATAGCAGTGTATTTCATTAAAATTCCAAGCAAGCAACTGAGATATTAAAAAGTTGCTGGGGCGTTGGCTTTCTTTAAATCAACTTTTGTGGCACCAAAAAAGGGGCGTAAGTGAAAGCTGGCTAAGACCTTTGCAAAATCAGTTTAATCACAATTCGCGGCTTTGTTCAAGGTCGTTTACAGTTAGTCGTCGCCGACTGGCAGACGGAACGAGACACATTTTTATACGCACGAACGCAAAAACCTGAAGAATGGCGATAAGTTTTGAGAAATACAGGGCACAAATTGTAGATGCCTGGAAGGATGTATTAAATGATAAAACTAGTACAAACTGGGCTCTATTCGGTTATGACGGACAGACAAATGAATTAAAACTGGTTTCGTCAGGAGACGGTGGCATTGACGAACTGCTCGAGGATCTAAATAGTGGTAAAATTATGTATGCTTTTTTACGTATTGAAGACCCAAAGACTGGTCTCAACAAATATTTACTTATTAACTGGCAGGTGAGTCATTCTCTTATTTACAATATATATCTAATCTTATCTTAACAAACGAAAAAAAATAAACTCACAGGGCGAAGGCGCACCTGTGCTACGTAAGGGCACCTGCGCTAATCACATACATGATGTTGGCAAACTGTTATCTGGTGCACATTTGACGATTAATGCACGGAATGAGGATGACATTGATTTGGATCGTTTGATTCAAAAATTAAGCGCTGTTAGCTCAGCGTATAGCTTTAAAGAACCTCGTGGTGCTATGGAAGAACAAATGGGGCCAGTTGGTACCAATTATACACGTGTGATACCAACAATGGAGCTTAATGCCAGCGTAATGCAGGATTTTTGGAAGAAGGAGGAGGCAGAAGAAAAATTACGCATTGGTAATGAAAAAGAAGCCAAGCGTTTGGAACTTCAAAAGCTTGAGGATGAGCAGCGCGCTCGTGAAGAAAAAGAACACAAAGAACGCGAAAAATTGGTCATCAGCACAACAAAACTTCAGCCAGCACATGTACCAATCAAAACGTAAAGAATACTTATAAATATCTTTGCGGCTTGATACTAATTAAGATAAACTAAACTCTATTTAAAATTTAGCTCGCCGCAACCATTAAGTCCAGAAAAGACAAGTGCCGCTTTTGGTAACAACGTAACTGAAGCCGAGCGTATGCGTCAAGAACGCAACCAGGAGGCACGTGAGTTGATTGGCTCACGTGTGGGTGCTGCCAAGGCCATATTTACTAAGCATACCAGTGAGGGTCAACTTCAAACGAAGTAAGTGCCATTACATCTAGGTAAAATATATATATTTACATTTATACTATAAAATCAAATATTGTAGACTGAACACGCAACCGCCAGCCAAGCCGGCACGCAATTCAATTGCACAGCGTATTAACGTATTTAATAATAATGAGGTTCATACTACGGGAGTATGCTCCTTACCACAGATCTCTATGTCATCTAATAAATCAGCAGTAGTGATTCCGCCTGTGGCAACCATTTCAATGCCCGTAGTTTCTAGTGTATTCACTACTGAGCACGCGTCAGATGAAGAAATGCAGCCTGCTGAAGATCAGTTGTTGGCCCATGAAAGTGAACAATTTTCCACCATTAAACGATCACCGCACAGCAAAGCAAATTCGTTACAATCACAATCACCTGATGAAACAATTTCTTCAAACGAAACTGATACAGCTGTTTGCAAGGAAAGCGAAGAAGAGATTCGCACCAAAGTATCCATTACGGTGCAAACATCTCAAGCTCACAAGAGATCAAGTCTTAATACATTGGAGCATAATGCATGTAAGTATAATTAAATGTTACTTAAACTGAACTATAGCTTATTGATTATATGTTTTTTTAATGATCGACAGTAACAGATTTAGTTAACGAAGACGACTTTATATGCCAGGAGAGTCTTGGCGATTTGGGTCTACGTGCACGCGCCTTATATGACTATCAGGCAGGTGATGAATCAGAGATTACTTTTGATCCAGGCGATATTATAACTCACATTGATCAAATCGATGAGGGCTGGTGGCAAGGACTTGGCCCAGATGGAACCTATGGACTGTTTCCGGCAAACTATGTCGAAATCATTAACTAAGCAAAAATCATTCATAACAATCCAAATCCGTATCTAATATGGCAACTGCAAAGCAGTTACATACATTTTCTACTAGGTATCTACAAACATTACCAGCATTATATATGAAACCTACTTATATTATAAACTAATATTTATACTTATATGTAAGCTGGCTGCCCCATAATGTCTTAACAATAATGCGATAAGTTTTGATATATCTTGCCTATAAAATTACTTTTGATAGTCAAACTTATGCACCATGTTTTTATTTTGGGTGCCTTCCAATTATATATATATATATAAGATTTTTCGATAAAACAATGTTGCGTCCTTTTAAATAATGTAATGTTTTCATGCAATTCACACGAAGTATTTATATTATCATCAACTTGTCTATATATAAGACTTTGATAACAAGAAAAGAAAAGGGAAAAGAATTACCCGATTTGTGGTTTTCTTTTTTTTTTTTATATATATGTGTATTATATATTGTGAACAATATCTACATTTATTTTAATAATTAGTAACATAAATAATTATGCATAAGAGTTTTCTTATTATTTTTTGTTTGTTTAACAATTTAGCAAAGCGCCGCACTATATATGTCTCTCTCTCTCTCTGTCTCTCACGGTTATATTATCTAGCTGTCTCTTACTTCATGTGATTCTCTGTTGACAATAGGAAAACGAGCGAGATTGACATAGATTGGTGTGAGATCTTACTCTGTTCGGCTTTTATCAGCTTTATATATAGATTAAAAAAAAAAAATATTTATTATAATAATTTATCGATGTCTCTCTGAAATATTTATATATATCTTTTATATATGTTCATTTAAAATCAGCAATTTGCATTATTGTTAACTTTTTCGTTTCCAATTCTTTGTAGGCACTTTGTCATTATATTTTCTTTTTGTTTTGTTTTGATTTTGTCATCCTCCACTTAGTCTAAGCTATGCGCGCGCTTGTGTGTATGTGCGTATATATCTATATATATATATATATATATATATATATATATATATATATATATATACCTATGTGTGTGTGTGTGTTTATGTTGCTTGTTATGTAACATGAGATTTTAACGCTTATATATATATACACATAACTACCAAAATACTAGCAAAGATTATAATGCTTAACTTTTCGAGCAACAAATAATTTGATGCTCACACACAAAAAAATTTTTTTTTTAATGAAATAATTGTTGTCCTGTGATAAATTCAATTAATTTTCAATGTCCAGTTATTTGAATTTGGTTAATTTATGTAGCTGCTTCGAAACGGTCGCCTTATACAGGCGATGTGTTCATCATTCGGTGGTGGCCTCTGTCAATGTAGCAGTCTCTGTTGCTGTGGTTTCTACAGCTGCTGTTGCTGCTTCTGCTGTTGTTGGTGCTGTGCTTGTTATTGCAGTTGCAGCTGCAGCTGCAGCTCCAGTTCCATCTGAATTCTCGCTAGGTATTACTTCCACATCTGTTGCATTGTTGGTTGTAGCCTCAGCAGCAGCACTTGGCGGCGGTGGCAGGGGTATAGGCTCTTGCATCTTTGTAGCATCTAATGGCTGTGGTGTAGTGGGCTCTGTAACAGCAGCAGTTGTTGCATCATCGACGGGCTTAGCCTCATTTGTCTCAGTAGTAACAGCAGCAGCACCAGTAGTGCTAACTGTTTCAGTATTCTCCCCACTAATTGTTCTACCGTTCTCCTCGGCCTTGGCATCAAGCACATTGACAGATGCCTGAATGCATCTGAAATGGCATAAATTATGTTAATTAAATGAATAAAATTTAAATAATTATTTTGTTGGTAGGAGCATAACATACTTGATGGCTTCCTTACGGGCTAGTCGTATACTATCTTTGCCATTTGTATCGATGGTGTCCAATTTTAGTAGATTTCGAGTTAGCATTTCGTCCAGGTAAACGTAGTCTTTGTCCTGGCGAGTGCCCTTAAATTGCTCAACTTTGCCCATCAGTTCCAGGACATCACGTTGTATGTCCTGTATCTTCTTAATCGAGTCCAGTGTATGTGGTGTCTGAGGTGGCATACCTGCAGCACTGTCTATTGGCGGCTGATCTGCTTGCTGTTGAGTATTTAGAGGGCTAGGACGTTGTGGGTGTTGTTGTTGTTGCTGTTGTTGCGGCGAAGGTGCATAATATGACTGAGCCTGAGCCTGAGCCGAAGCTTGTGCCTGTGCTTGACCAGTAGGTGCACCACTTTGATTTGGTATCTCCTTATGCGAATTAATAATGGGCTCACTGCGACCTTCCACAAAAATGGGTATAGTGCGTACATAGCTACCACCAGGCGTCTGTGGTGGCGGTGGTGTCTGCTGCTTTTGTTGCGGATGTGCCTGCTGTTGTGGCACATAGTAGCTCTTTGGAAATTCCGGTGGCTGCTGTGTATGCGCCTGCTGCTGTGGCATATAGTAATTCGAAGGCTGCTGAGGATGCGCCTGTTGCTGTGGTGCATAATAGCTCGATGACTGTTGTGGATGCCCTTGCTGCTGTGGCACATAGCAAGGCTTGTGGAATTGCGGTGGCTGCTGCTGCTGCTGACCCGGCCCATAATTTGTCTGCACTGGTGGACTAGTTTGTGTACCGAATTGCGGTGGTGGAGTAGGTCTTTGCTGTTGTGGTTGTTGCTGTTGCTGCTGTTGATACTGTTGATTCAACTGCTGCTGCTCTGGTGGCGGTGCTGAATGTGAGCGTGCTGCTTGTTCCAGCTCAGTGGCACTTTTAACGCCCATATCCACAGTGTTGCGCAGCCCATGTTGGTTTAGATTCACAGGTGGTGCGCAATCGACCTCAGAGCGTCCAGCGGGGTCTTCCGTTTGGATGGCTGCATCGCAAAGACGCTTCGAGGGCGACTGCGGTACTTGTTGTGCCTGTACATGTGGTTGTGCCTGTACATGTGCTGCCTGTTGCTGCTGAGGCATACCATAATCTTGTTGATAGTATTGCTGCTGAGGATGTGAATAGGTCTGTTGCTGTGGCTGAAGATTGCCAGCAGTTCGTCGGGTGCCAAAACCCTCTGGTATATATTGACGGAACTCCGATGGCAGTCTATTGAAGAAATCATCACCATGCTCTATATGATTATTGCTACCACCGGAAGTACGACCGCGTCGTCCCATTGTTGAAAATTGCGGGAATCCAAAGTCTGCAGCATCATCAAAATAATGAGAAAAATCATCATCAGGATGCATTGTGTGCGTCTGGGGATGGGTTTGAATATGGGGATCGTGCAAACTATTCCGCTTACGTGTTCCGCCGAAACCAGCAAATGGATCATGATGCAGTCGTCCCAAGCGTGAACGTGGAAACATATTGTCCATATCCATATCCATATCGGGTTCAAGTCTAAATGGCTGCTGCATATTTTAAAATATAAAAAAAAAATAAAATAAAATAAAATAAACAGTTGATTAGTCTTTGAGTCTGTTAGTTGAGCAAAGTGTTTGCACAGTGGGCGAATTGTTTATAAATAAGCTGATGATTCATCAACAATCGCAGCCAACGTTTGTATTGCTTGTAGTGTATGTGTATATTATTTTGTGTGTGTGTGTTTTGTATGACAAACAATAACAGCAACAACTTGCAACCTGACCAATAACAAGTGACGTCAACGTATACACAGTAAATAGAGGCTTGCGTTTATCCAACGTATAACGAGAGCAGCACATACATACATATATATACAAAAAATTATGCTTGTATATATAAATATATATATATATATACATATATCATGAACAGCTGTTTGTTAGCCATCGTTGCTAACTTCAATTGACAACTTATACTTTTAAATATCTATATATTTATATACATACAGCACCTCCTTTTATATTACCTATTTAAGTTAATTGTTTGTTTTATCTATAAGCACCGTTTTACGAGCGAACAAAATGCTCTTTTATTTCACTTTGTTTTATTATTATTATTCCGTCCGTCTTCACTCTCGCTGCTTGACTGTTTTCTTGTGAATGAGCTCGCAGGCAGCTGTCGACAGGCCTTTTATACACTAAAAGTGACAATTCAATAGTAATTTCCAGTGGATCGCCGCCCACAGCGATTGTTCTCGTAACTTCGAGAAAAAAAAACAACAAAATGGCAACTGTGCACAAGCTTAAACGTAGAGTTAGAGAGGCAAGTGAAAACTATTCTCAAGCTCATGTACAACTGTTCTCAAATGTAAGCGCAAAACTAAAAAGAGAACAACAATTACCAACTATTTTAGACTGTTCTCAAGTGTAAGCAAAAATTATTTTAGCTGTGTGTGTTTCCATGTGGGCGATTATTTTTCTCACTACCATGTAACTTTTCGAGGTGTACTTATACTCAGTGTGTTTGTATATATGCATATATATGTGTGTGCGTATGCGTATGCGTGTGTTTATGTCCATGCAGTTGCACAATGCTGTCCGCTTGTCATAAGCAACATTGAAGAAATTATATTTATTTTAATATTCTCCTACATAATAAGCTATTGTATATTAATTTATATGTTATATGTGCCTTATACTTGTACGTCGTTTATTATACAAATATTATTGTTATTATAAATAAATATATTTAATGTTCAATTTGTATTTTTATTTAAAGTTAAGCACACTTTTATTACTATAGCAAAAGCTGCAATTACTCAATCTTTATGATATTTTTAAGAAGTTTGATGATATATAAAATGTTGAATATTTTCAAATATTTATAGCAAAACATTATTTAATATCTATGTATAAATTTATATATAAAGATATATAAAGTATAGGCGAAAGGTACTTGAACTTTGTACAAGACAATTTGCAAAAAAAAAAGTAATGAATTTGATTCATGTGTTGATCTATTGAATACCAAGAAATACAGTGAAAATTC
Source organism: Zygothrica quintamaculata (assembly GCA_037044455.1). Taxonomy (NCBI): domain Eukaryota; kingdom Metazoa; phylum Arthropoda; class Insecta; order Diptera; family Drosophilidae; genus Zygothrica; species Zygothrica quintamaculata. The sequence continues at coordinate 56,116 of JBAMBS010001024.1, forward strand.
TACTCGCAGACACAACATATTTTCTATAACCGTAAAATTTGGTATTTTTGGTCAAAATTTATAATAAACTTTGAAAAAAATTTCAAAGAAATCCTCTCTTAGATGCGAATTTAATATCAATGGACGTAAAGCACAAAAATTTCATAGAAATTATATAAAATATTTCAAACAATTAGAATAAATATTACTATATCAATAGAAAAAAGCCACACAATCAATTAACTATTTAACTGCGATTTATAAAAAATGATTAAAATATATGATAACCCAAAGAGTTTTTAATATATTTTCGAAATTTGATCTCTATCAAAATCTAAAAGAACTGTGTAAATGCTCAAGTTAAGTTAAAGAAATTTAAAAAGAATTAATAGAGTTCAAGTGATGGTTCCTATAATTACTATTATACATAATGAATGTTATATATAATTGATAACATATATAAATAATATAATATATAATTAATATTTTATATAATAAACGCTGCAAGTTTGCTTTAAGCCATGTTTAAACAGCAGAAATAATTTCTAACAGACTGGCTATAAAAATAGTAAATAAAACAGTAATTTCTATTAACTCATAAAGTATATATACTTAAGTTGCACATATCGATATATATATGTATTTAGTTAGTATTTAAATATTGTAAATAACTAAATTAAGTCACTATTCGATGCGTCGATTATGACGATTAGCCGGACAACGTCACGGCCGCATTGAGTTGGCCAACAAGTTAAGCAACAAATTCTGTTATTTCGTGTGCTGTCGCCGCCCACGCGCATATCTACATAATGTATATGTATATATATGTATATATATATACATGTACATATATACATTGGTATATGCCCACCCACATACATATATCCCCACACACACGCATATGTATATATATATAAATTTAAATATATATTTATATATTTATACATCTATATATATATATATATATATATATATATATATATAGATGTTGATATGTTAATGTATATATGTTAGCCAGTGCACCTACAGCTGCGACAGAATCGGAAATACTCAGCTAAGAAACAAAGAGGCAGAGTGAGAGAGTGAGAGAGAAAGAGAGAGCAAGAGCAAGGCAAGCAAACGGGCCAAAAGTAAATCAAATTAATTTGCTCACTGCCAAAAGATTTTGATCTTGTACTCTCCTCTCTCCCTCTCGCTATGTCGCATTGTAACTGTCTCTTGTTGTGTCTTCCTCTTTATCTATCCCTCTCTGCCAACGACTCTCTCTGTCGCTCTCAGCTTATTTGCTGTTCAGAGCATTTGCGTTTGTCTATCATCGAGTATATTCTAGAAGTTGTCGAATATTTTTAACAATATAGAAAGCAAAAACGTATAGCTAAAGCTTCTTGTTCATAAAAACACTTGATACTTTTTTTTTCTCCTATGTTGGTGGTTTCTATTTTTTTATTTTTTATTATTTTTTTTTTTTTTTTTTTTTAGTTTTTTTGATTTTGATTTTGCAAAGGCAAAGCAATAAGATTAAATAGCCAATCATTTTGTTGTTGCTGTTGTTGTTGTATTCTTACTTGGTTGAAAATTTGCGCACGCGGCGCCACATTAATCATACGCAGCATTGGACTGATCCACAATATAAAGTAAAAACCAAAGACAAATACACACACACACACACACACGCACACACACAGCCACACATACAGAAAACTATCATATGGTATATACAACGAGTAGGTCAATTGTGTATGCATACATACTTGACACACTGTGCAGCTGTTAAACGTTAGATTGGGGGTGGTTGGGGTTAGGAATGAGAACGCACAATACAAAGTGTTGCTCTATATATATATATTTATATATATATACAACAGAACTGTATCTATGTGAGGCTAAAATACAAAGTATATGACGAATAGATATCCTGTAGTTAGAAACTAAACATAAGCGTTCTAAGCAGTGCGTGCAAAAGCAGCGCAAAACACTACAAAAGATGTATAGAAAAACTATAGCAATAATCGAAAATCAATCGAAAATTGAAAATAGCTTCTTTCTATGCGATCAGTTAAGATATTTTGTTGGTTTTGGAGATGTTTCCTTTTGGCTATTACATAAATTGCAAACGTTTTAGCCGCATGCTGTCTAAAATGAAAACAATAAAAGTCAGCAAAAAGCTGAAATCAAATGACTGAGCAAAAAATTTTCCATTTTCTATATATAAAATAAGCAATATATTCAGACTATATACATATATATATATATATATATATATAATAGTCTCCAGGTGGGGGGTCATCGCAATGACTGCGCCTTATATACAACATATATATTGTTTATAGTGTAAGCCAAGTATGACTATGGGGAAAAACCAGCTTTTTGAAGGATTCGCAGTGAACGATTTGGTTTTTGGTTTTTTTTTTGCTCATTTTTAGCATGCGAGCTAATTAAGTGTCCATTGACTGAGACATACGCGACAGTTGTCAATAACAACAACAACAATAAGAATAATTATAGCAACAACAAAAAACAAAAACAAAAACAATGCAAGCGACCTTGTCGGGCGCCTATATACTGTAAGTGTACACAAAGGCAACGAATTGACCTTGAGGTTGGCGCCGTTGTTTTTTGGTGTTGTAGCTTTATTTTTTTGCTGTGATTTTCTTTTTGGTAGATTTTTAACGATTTTTAGTGATTTTTAGTGTAATTTTAGTGATTTTTAGTGATTTTCGTTATTGTTTTTTCTTGCCAGTCACTTACCTGAAAATGTTGTTGCTGCTGTGCTGTGGGAACCTGCTGCTGGGTATGCTGCTGCTGTCGTGGAGAACCATAGCCTGTCTGATTGTTAAAGTATTGAGGCGACTGTTGTGCATAATGCTGTGAATGATGCTGCGGCGGCTGTTGCTGTTGGTGGTGTTGCTGTTGCTGGTTTTGGGGTGATGTACCATGCACACCGCCAACATATTCACGATTAATGGGTATATTAATGCCGGTACTGGATGGTGTTGGATTGCCATTATTACCAGCGCCACCGGCGCTGGCCTGATTAACTGTCATCACAGTTGGCTTCATTTTGGTTGCCACAAGACTCGCTTGTCACTTTCCGTTTCCGTTTTATTGGGGAACTTTTTTTTTCGACACGTTTCGAAGCGCTGCGCCTAATATTTGAAATAATTTTTACTTTGAGTTGTGTTGCTACTGCTGCTGTTGCTACTCTGCTACTACAACTACTATTGCTGTTGTTGCTGCTACTGTTGCTATTGCTGTTGCTGTTGCTGTTGCTGTTGCTGTTGCTGTTGCTGTTGCTGCTATGTTCGGCAGGCAGGTTCACCTTGAGAGCGGCGATTGTATTTGTCCGTGTTTATTCTCGTATGTTCCGCAGCCGGCTGTCGTATATTACTCTTCTTTATACCGTTTCAAAGCGATACGATTCGATTCGATTTGATTCAAAAAATTTTCGATAAGTATAGTGCGATATATATCGCTTAACTTTTCACGATTAGCTGTGATTTTTCCACAATAACAACAAGTATTAAACTTAAATTGCTAATTGCCTTTAATATCTATTGTTATTTCTCTCTCTCCCCCTTTCTCTCACTCTCTCTCTCTCTTTCTCATTCGCTCTTTTGCTCTTTCTTTAGATGCTGACTTCTCTGCCTGTGTGTCTTTGTCCCTATCTCTCTGTTTCCGTCACCGATTTCGTTGACGTGATGTCACTATTTTGGCTACACTTTCTAACAACACAACGGCAGCTGCTAAGCTTACGCACACCGACGCACTCTTAACACTCTGCTTTTAATTTCTACTTCTTCTGATTTCCGTTGTTATTTGTTAAAGCTCTCTATCTCTTTCTACCAATACATATACATATATATATAAATATAATATTAGTATATTTATATATATATATATATATCTTTAGCTCTGTCTTTTTATCTCTCTCTTTCTATCTATCTTTCTTTCTTTTAGCCTGTGTGTGTGCTTTGTATATATATATATATATAAATACATACATATATATATATATAAATATATAAATAAATATATATATATATATATTTAAATTTATATGTACTTATATTCAATTTAAATATATACAACACCTATAGATTTTTTATTTTTGCACATTGCCGCTGCACGCACATACACATACGCACACTCACACACAGACACAGGCACAGGCACAGGCACAGACACACACGAGCACGTAGTCCACTTGTCCGTCGTTCGCCTACTAGTAGCTACGTCGCTGTGTCCACTGTTCGCTGCCAAAGTTGCTCGTTGACTGAGCGTAACTTTTTTTTTAGATGTTCGTTCGGTTTGTGCTGCTGCCTTGACGCTACCTTTTAACGACGTCGCCAAAAGCTACAGAGCGAGAGAGAGAGAGAGAGAGAGAGAGAGAGTGAGAGAGATTGACTCTTTATCTTAACTTCTCTTGAAGAATGCTTTTTGTTTTTGTTTCATTTATTACTCTCACATGCTGGTTTTATTGAGCTGCCACGCGGCTTGGTAACTGTGTTAGCGGCGCATTAACAGATGCCAGTTAATGCCTTAATAGGTAAATGTTTTTACTGTATATCATTTAATTGCTAATGACAAACGCTTTCTCAATTCTTACTAAATATATATAAATATATATGTATATCTATATCTATATATATATATACCTCTCGCTCAGTCTCTGTATTGTTGCACTCTTTATAACGATCGTGGGCCACTTGAGCGCTAAGATTTATACACACATCAGATTTATAAATAGCCAATAGTAGCAACAACAACAGTCAAAGCAACAACAACGACAACAACAACAACAACAACAATATACATCAGCTGAGTATACAAACAGCGGCAATAAGACACACAGAGAGAGCGAGAGAGAGAGGGATTGGGAGAGAGCGCAACATGCTAAATTCCACAGGCTAAAACTTGGTAGCAGCAGCAGCAGCAGCAGCAGCAGTCGCATGGCTTCTGGAACCAGCTCAAATCATACGTAAACACATACACACACACAGACACACACACACACACACACACACATACACATAGAGATATGCATATGTATTGGTACATGTAACTTTAAGCTAACAGCGACGCCTACATATCTTGCACCGAGCATCAACTGCGTCACTAATTGTTGCACACCTACACGGAAGAGGAGCGGTCGCAATATAAATATAACAAAAAAAACAAACATTTTACAATTCTATCGAACCGCGTTTATCGATATTGTTAGTAATAGGTGCGATGTCTGCAGGCATATGTGGCGTATGCGCAATAAACCATACAATCAGCTGCAATCTTAAGGTACACACACACACACACACGCACACATACACACAGGCATAAACAGACACGCATATGCACACATAGTATACATTGTATCATAGAGTTTAAGCAGAAATTGTTTGTCAGCTGTTTAACACTTAAATTGGTCAAATTGATGCGTCAGAATTTGTCGCATTTAATGCAGATATTATTAATATATATATATATATATATATAATATATTTATATATACATAATTTTACATATGTATGTATATAATGGTATATATTGGTATACATTAGCTGGTCACCGGCACAACCCACACACAGAATGCTGCCATGTTCTTGCCGCTATTTGCGTTCGTTGATGATTTAAGGCGTGGGCAACAACAACAACAATAATAACAACAACAACAACAACAACAACAACAACAACAACGCTAACAAGATCAATAATGAAGGCAACGGAGCATACATATTGAACAAATATAATTCATATTTTCTTATAAATATTCAAAAGATTAAATAAACATTTCTATATAAAATGCAAAGATCAAAAATCAAAATTGCAACAAAGCAAAAACATAAAAAAAAAAACATTTGAATACATTTAAAATTTAAGTAAAAATAATGCTGCATTTAATAGCATCAACAGCAAATTATATGTATTTTATATATATGTATATATATGTTTTGTGGCACTTGCCTCGTCGCGATGAGTTGCCAACTAAAATTATGGATCATGGCTGCGGATGTGCGGCTCAATGAAAGTTGAATGAATGTTTAAACGATGATTGGCTATTTACCTATAGTCAGGTGCAAACTCCCTACTCTCTCTCTCTCTCTCTATATATATATATATATCACTCTCTCATTCTCTGTTGAATAAGTTGTTATTGTTGTCTTATTCAACTCCTGTGAGTTGATTACCGTGATTATATAACCGCATGCGGAGGGTTACCATCTACACTAAAGGCACAAGAAAAACAAACGTAAAAAAAAGGCAAAAGTTGAAATCGAGTCATCTTTTTTTTTGGTTTTTATTTGGGTTTGAGTAAATTTTTTAGTTTGGCGCGTTTCTGTTCAGGTTTCGGTTTGAGAGGTCATAGTGCGCATGACCAGTAACTGATTGCTTCATTCATGGCCCTCGGCATAGAATTTCACTCAGTTGGACTCGAGTCCTGCTCCAGCTACGGCTACGGTTAGGGCAAATTTTTGCTATTGCTGCTTGTAAAGCAAAAAGGAAAAACAAAAAAAAAAAAAAACGCTTTCGTTAAGGCTTTCCCACAATTACAGACTCAGTCTGTGACCAGCGTTTGAGGCGTTTTGGCGCTTTTACCATACCGGGGGCTCAGCTCTTAATTTTTTTTCTTCAAATATTTTCATTCACGCGCCGTTGTTGCGATTGGACTTTGTTATTTAGTTCTTGTTACCTCGTTCGTTTTTGGGTTTTCCTTTTTTTTTTTTTTATATATATATATTAGTATATATATATATATACTAAAAATTATATTTGTATATTGTTGTTACTACCGCTCGCTGCCTTTCGATACACATATACATAGATACACAGAGACACCGATTTTCCAGCTGCAAAAACGCAGCACGCATAATACGAGTTACAATACAAAAAAAACGTAAAAAATTGTTTGCCCCTCTTTATATATATATTAAAATTTAACTGTCAACTAAATGCCAGTTTAACATTATAAATGGACGAAATTGTAGATGTAAAAATAAAAAAAAAAAAAATTTTATAAAATTTAAAAAAAAAAGAAACTTTTGTGGTGTTTGGTGGCTGTTGTCCGGTTTGTCCTCGCAACATTCTATGATATAACAACAGCCGTAAAGGAGTCACTGAAACGTTTAATTTGCTAACATTAAACGTGGTGTTGCTCCTATATAGTTGTCTCCTTTAATAGAATAAATATAGATTTATATATATATATATATATATGGCATTGATGCAATTGCGCCGAATATAGTCTACACAAATGGCGAACCAATCACGAGGATAACAACTTGTCTATAATAATAATAGCAGCAGCAGCAGCAGCAACAGCAACGGCGAAAGAAAACAAGAAGAAAACAACAACAACAATGTATGTATAAAAATTTATATTTATTTATTTATAAGTTATTTATAATATATTTATAACTGGTAAGCTTTGCGTTAAGGTTAATGCTGCAACAATTATAGCCTTTCATATATACAAAATACCTCAAAATTATGGTAAGAAAAATACCAAACAACTAAGAACTAATAGCAAGTATAAACCGTCAACACTTTTACACATTAATGTTAAGCCCAAATGGTTACAAAATTACACTACAGGATGGCGTAATTTGCAGTTTTTTTCTATGGAATCCATTTTCTATATGGAATGAGTATATTTACGAGTAAAACGACAAAAAATGTCTGCACGCAATATTGAAATTAGCGTAGCATCTGCCCAAACCAACACAATTATAATACAACTCTACTACTATATAACTATGATATAGTATATATATATATATATTATAATATAGTATAATATAGTGTACTCAATGGTTTTGTAGTCGCCATTGAAATAAATTACAACTATGGCACACACGTCGTATGAGTAATGAGTAATGAGTAATGAATGTTAAGGTTTGTCAAAGGAACCTATTGCCCATATGCTTTGTTCTATGGCTCTTAATATTGAACTGAATCTAAATTGGTGTGAAAATGCCTGTAAACGTGCCATCCATTTCCATTTGTACTCCAAAAACAATTCCATTGCCACTTGCAAACCAATATCAGACCCCCACTCCCCTTTTCCATACCCCTTTTTCCATACCAACAAAATCTATAGAGACCTTAAAGTGTTTTCCATGCGCTTACACAGTTGAGCAAGGCATTCATTTTAGATGACAATGATTGGCGATTGTCTATTGACTACGGACTACGGACTACCAACTACCGACTACTGTCTATAGACTAGTGACTGTCGATGACATAGGTTGAATGTGGCTAGAAGTCACGTTGAAATCGCATTTTTCATGCACGATTGCCATGCCCCTTTTTAACCATTGTACCAAAATGTTTTGTACCCCAAATTAAGCACTCAACCGAAGTCAACTTGAAAAGCATATATAATCAAACATATATATATATATATACATATATAGTCAGTCAAACAGTTAAATTTTATAAACAAATATATATAAATTTATTGATATATATATTTAAAACAGCTTTGAACAATCAGAAAAGTAATACTTTAATTAAATTTAATTTAAAAAATAATTCAAATTAAATTACTAAATTATTATTTAAAGATGGAATTAAGAAAACTACTAAAAGTATATTTAAATTAAATGTTGTATATATACATATTTATTTAGTACAAATCTTTGAGCAATCAAGCAGAAAACCAAATTTTGAAACAAAAATACTGATAAATAATACATAAATAAAATTAAAATAAAAAAATGTTAATAATATGAAATTAATACATTTAATTGAAATAAGAATATTATGAATACAATATATATATATATATATATATATTTATACAATATATATATAAATATATATTTCTATATATATAGTATTCCTAATTTTATATATATTTATTTTTAGATAAATATATTTAAAAAACAAAATTAATTTTGAAAATAAAATACTGAAAAATAATATTTAAATAAATCAAACAAGAATAAAATTAATTGATAAAAATATTGAAAAAATCTATTCAATTTATATATTTTAATTAAATTTTATATATTTATAAACATATAGTAAATTTATTTTCTTTATAAGATAACTCGCCTTTGCATAGTTTAAGCACAAGCAAATTGCCTTTGCCCTGCGCCTATAAAGATATATTATTCATATATGAAGTGAATATATGAGCTTTTGGTAATATAAATTATGTTTATAACCATATCATTTACATTTTAATTATATTTTTTGTGTAAACTTTATATACAATGTATGTATGTATATAAGTTTGTGCAAAAATAATGTACTTTAATAACATTTTGGTTAATTTCCCATGTTGCATACAAAAATTTAAAGAATCATATGAAGAGATTCGTTCAGGCATCGCGGCATCATTTCATATGCGAAACCAAATTAAATTGTACGGCATGCACAGATATATATATTCAACTACCCACACACACACACACACACACACACACACAAACACACACACACACCTACATATGCATACACCCACGGTCATCTTGCAATCTGTTTTCCTGGACATTTAAAACCTCTGATTTATTATTTATTTAAATGAAATTGTAAAGTTGAAAAGGCCAAATTTGTTTTGCTCATTAAAATGATTTTCCTTTTGGTTTTCTCTCTTGGAAAATTTGCAGAGTTTTCATTTCATTTTATAATTAGTCAGCTGCCATTTCGGTGCTTATACGTGCTGCAGTTGCAACATAAATTTGTAACCTTCATAAACCTAACGTATCCTTTATATCCGCACACACACACACACACACCCTTACACACACACAGTCACAGTCACAATCCTGGCAGTGTCCATATTTATGTGCAAAAGAATGCAGTTAATTATAAGTATATGTCGGGATTTTGTCTGAAAGCTATGTGAAATCCTGGCTAAGCGGGCTATGACCTATACCAAAAAGGGTACACACGTAAACACACACACACACATAAATTGCTCATCTTAAATTCAACATTTTGTTGAGTTCAGCATTAAAGCTGCTGGTCAGCAGTTCAAAGTGCTGAGTTCGTTTGTTATAGATACTGCAAATATTTAAACGTTGCTGGTACACTGAATAAATGATGTATTCACTGATAGTATAAGGACATATGTAGAGGATAAAGTGCTATCACAAGCACACACACACACATATATATATATATATATATATATATATATATATACATATGTATGTATGTAAATGGATAACAGTAGTTGATTGTGCTACTACTAACCCCAACACAATTTGCTGGTCCTTTTCTTTACACAGGACATTGTTGTGATTCTTGCTGCTGCTGATGCTAATGTTGTTGCTGTTGTATGTTGTATGTTGCTTGTGCTGCTGTTTGTATGCTAATAAAGTATTTTATGGCAGCACGTGGAAGCAGCCGGCTGCCGGTTTTGGCGTCATGCCGGCTACGCTTCAATTTTAATACCCATCGTTGGACTTCAGTATCTACAGTCCATTGACTTATCGTGACATTTCATTGTCCACAGACAAACTGGCGCTGGTTGTCCTAGTCTTTCATATCACTTTCAATTCTGTCTTAAAAATAAAAAACACTTTGTTTTCTGCCTCTCTAACTCTCTCTCTCTCTCTCTCTCTCTCTCTTCGACCAACTCTTTTCGGGATGTTTCCGTTTATAACATGCTGTCGGCTCATGTGTTTTTCCGAAGGTCGTTGAATTTGTTTAAAAATGGTTACAGAAAAAAAACGAAACAGAGCTTAATCGTCACTTTTATGTTTATGTATATGTTTTCTTGTTTTCCGCTTGTGCGCGTGTGTGTGTGTGTCCTTTATTTTATGGTCCATAGGCCAAACAAGCAGACATTTATTACAACAGTTTTGCACAGTTTGCTGAGCTTTGGGCAAACAATTGAAACCCCACAACAGTGTCAAGTAAGCAATGGAGGATGCCTCAAGCCTCTGGAAACGTTGCTTATTTTGTTTCTATATACCCTATAAATAATAAAGCCATACCGAAATGGGGAATAACATGCAAACACTATCAAACATATCCTTGTATCCTTTGCTAAAGTTAAGTTACAGGATATGCCAACATCGAGCATATTGAATCTTGTTTATATAAATCCAGTTGCTATCAGATTATATAAATCATTAGGTTTGTAGTGTTTGTAGCTGTGTGTGGCAGACTGTATGGAATGCTAGAAGCTATTATGAGATACTAGTTTGATTTGGTTACAGGGCATCCTTTTATTTTTTGTCAATTCCTCTTAACATTGTCATTCCGAGGGATTGGCTTAACGGCTAAAAATTAAGTTATAAATCGCTTGCCCATTAAGTTGCACCATTGTCGGTCCTGCTGTGCGCGCGTGTGTTTTTGGTGTGTCTGTGTGTGGTAGGTGTGTCACTTGGTTCCGCTTGCATGTACATACACTCTTAATATATATTATATATATATATATATATATTTTATTGCTGATGTAAACTGTCTAAGCGATATAATTGACTGTCCGCGTTGTAGCTCCGGTAATGTGAGGCCGTTGCTGATGTGCCGCATGTGGCATGCCATTGGTGACATGTTTGGGTCTTGTTTTCCACAATTATTGGTTGACCGACAAGGCCAAAAGGCGCTACTAATTTATGCATACTATTTGTTTTATTTTGGACTAACATTGAATTTCATGGCGATTCCTTTCAAAGCTATAATAACAAACTCGTTTGACTTTGTGGCAATTAAAAGAAAACAAAAAAATAATAATAATAAAACAGAAATCTACAAAAAAAAAATATAAACGCCACAATCTATATTCATTTCGTCTGAAATTTCCTTGCCAATTAGCAAAGTGAAAAAACTTGGCAGCCAGGCAAACTTTTTACAATGAAAATAAAACAAAGAAAATTTTTGATCAACATTTGGTTGCCTTAAGCGCTGCACAAACAGGTGCCACAACAGGCAAAAATAGTGGCATTAAAAGGGCAGGAGTATAGTCTCAAGGTTGCTTGGTCACGCCCCTTTTTTTCCTATTCCCACGTTAACAGTGTAAACATACTGCCAAAATGTTTAATTTGATTAAAACTGGACATCAATTTCCGTTGCGCCTGCAAGCATGCAGCACTTTTTTCATTCAATTTTCTCTTCACTCTTTTGGCAACGCTTCACGGCAATTCTGTTTACTTTTGTCTTTTTGCGCTGTACAATTTCTATAAATTTTTATTGTTTGTCTGCATTCAAATGAGTTTTAAACTATTTGCTGATATTATCAGGATTTTCACATTTTTGTGCTGCCAAACGAAAATTTCCAAGGGGAAAACTAGACAAAATAAATTTGTTTATATTTTATGCAGCTTTAGTTTTTTTATTTTCGTTTTTTGTTTGCTTTTGGCAAATGTGGAAAACCATTAAAACTATTAAACGAACGATAAAACTTATTTATAAAACAGTTTTCCCCAATGTGATATAATTCTATAGGAAAAGCGTTAAATTTTCTCTGCAAATGTGAGCTTATAAAATGAAATATATTTGATTCTATTGACGTTTATTTTTGATTTGTTCGGGATTATAAAATAAAATAAAAAAAATCAGAGATAGTATTATTATTTTATTTAATGTATAAATCAATAAACTCAGTTTTCCCCCGTATAGAAATAAAATTATGACTGTTTGATAGAATTGATTAAACAATTGTTTGCTTACGTTATCAGATTGTTTGTCATCTTTTATCTATAAGTATTTACTATGCTATAATATTTATTATACATAATATATATATATTTTTATGACTCATATTATATGGTTATATTTCCTCTTTTTATGAACTCAAAACTAAAGTTTATTGTAATGGATTTGCATGATTTGTCTATGACTTGCACTGCGTCATGTTGATAAGTTGGCAGCACCCCACTGACAAGTGGGCATGGCATGTCAAAAAACTAACCCTAATTAATATTAACCTGTCAAATATTGCGTGTCTCAGTATATATATAATATATACATATAATATCAGCATTTTATACAGATCAAATATAATGTAAGTACTTTCATTTAGTGTATAGATAACCAGCCGTCTATTAGCCTTGTCTAGTTGATTTTGGGATATCATTATATTGGTTTTATAATAAGGCCTTATTGATTTTGGTTAATAATTGGTTAAGTACATGTTGTTCAAAATATTGTCTGGCCTTGTACTTAATTTCAGCTGTTAAAGGGCACTTCATTGGAAGAAATAATTTGTTGTTTGGGGAAATCAATCTGGTCATGTATTAGCTCCACTCGGTGAAGTCCTTCAAATTTTTTGAAGACAATTTGCGTATTTACTAAGAGCTCGTAAGAGTAGGATTCTTATATATACTTGTATAATCTGGTGATATGCTGCAATGTTGAAAGGGCAATTTCCCTTACTTTAATGGAGTATGATCCTTCGGTGTCCAACAACAATCGCAGCTTGCATTTGCATCGATAGACTGAAATATAAACAAAATAAATTAAGAACCTAGAATCAAATTATAAGTACAATAGTGTTACGGCTTGTTTACTTATATTTAAATTGAATTTAAAATAATGAACATAAATATATATTCGATAAGCTATAGATTCACATTGCAGTTATAATCATATTGAAAAGTTCTGAGCAAATGCGATAATAAAAAACAAATGTCAAAATGTGATGTGGCCCTTAAAATCGTTTGACCAAAGCTTAAGCACATACATAAACTCTATGAGCATACCATAAACAAACACACACACACATAAGCACACACACACACATTGGCAATCTAAAGTCATACCTGTCAAACGAAGCCACATCTATTGAATTGAATGGCATTTGCTATCCTCAAAGCTGCTTGTGGACATTGGCCATTTGCTATTTTTAGCAATTGCCCCCACATTTATCTATTTTTTTCTTTTTACTTCTGCCTAGTTGAAGATGATGCACTGGATTGCTCTTGGTAGCCATCGAAAAGCATGTCGGCAGTGTCACAAAGTGTGTGGGGAGAGAGGGGTTGTCTTAGCAAGCGTTTGTCTGATCAATTGCCTCCGATGTGAACACTCAAGTATTGACTATGATAATTTTCTATAATTTCTATAATTTCTTATACTCAGTTGATGTTCATTATATGACGATGATGATAATGTTAATGACGATGATGAGTATGATATGAGGCCTTCATTAGTTAAAGCTCTGACTGTGACGGTGACGATGACGGTGATGGTGACGGTGGTACTTTGTTGGGTTGTTGTTAAATGACAGCTGCTGCCACTTGTTATGTGCCACACGTGCTCTATCTTTGGGCCATCTCTCTGTCAGTCACTCGGGCAGTCAATTTAATGCCCACGCGTTGCTGTCGAGTTAACTTTTCCCCCCATAACCCTACACCGTATACCATACCCTGCCCAATCCTTCCTTCCTTTCTATTCTATTGCTTTCCCTTTCCATTTAGCAGCGACAGTTGCCAGGTAGAAAATTTAACAAAGCGCCACTTTCGCTCATTGCTCCAACTTGAAACTTATGTAAATGTGTTGAATGTAAGTGCACAGCGTAGCAGCATAAGGAAAAGGAAAACACAAGGATGGGCACATCGTTGGTTACAAGGCTGGGCAAAACAACACAACACACATAACAATGACAAGCAAAAGCATAGCAAAAGGCACAGGAACTGACACTAGGAGGTTGCTGCTTAGATGTTACTTTTCTTTTCACCCACCAAACCTGCCATCATCATCTTCATTGCACTATGGGGAAAATAAAAACTTATTCTGTCATAAAGTTTTAAATGTATGAAGGTTTCTCTTATTTACAAAGAAAACATTATATAACACTCGGCAAACATTACAGACTAATTGTCACAAAGACAACATCTGGCGTTTAACATAGTATAAGTGTCATGCATATATATCTATATACATAAATATACATATATCTATGGAAGACAACAAGATAATAGATCTTCTACGGATATTGGCAGTAGAGTTGCTATTGCTTTCCCGCTCTGATCCATGCGATCGTTAGCTGATTAATATTTTGGTGCTCTTCGTGCTCTGGTGCTGTGCTGTTCTCTTTGGTGTTTTTCGCTTATAAATATTTCGTTTTTATCAGTAAGAAGGAACTTTAATGCCGAGAGGGTTTGCTTCAGTGTATTTACAATATTCATCATCCGATAGAAATATTTTCACACATAGAGATATGTGTATAGATCATGTATATTATTAGCTTATCATCATGCTTATCATCATACTTATCATAATGCTTATCATCTTGGTTTATCTCAGATAAACCATGCATATAGTCATGCATAGCATCATGTATATCATCATGAATACCATCAAATATAATAAAATAATTCATAATTCATATTATCATACTTATTATAATAAATATAAAAGTTCATAAAATCTTTCAATATATCATACACACATCATGCATTACGTCATACACACCATCATTAATAACATCATACACATTACCATGCATAACATCATGCATACCATCATGCATACCATCATTAAATACATCATACACATCATCATGCATGCAACCATGCATTACATCATACATTCCATCAATAATTAAATCATGCACATAATTATACATACCAACATGCATGCCATCGTGCATACCATCATGCATACATATCAATTATATAATACATCATAATGCATATCATTATGCTTACAATTATGCTTATCTTCATACTTATCAATAAATATATCATTATTCATATTATCATACATACAAGCATATCTTCATATCATTCATCTCATCATGCATAGTATCAGATAATTTATATGTGTCATCAATACACCTTCAAGAAAACTGTCAAGCGGGTTCGGCTTATCATCAGAGATATCATCATCCATATGCTTGACATACCATCAAACATAACATCAGACATAGTAATAGTCATATTATCAGTCATATTATCGTTGATATCATTACTTAAACCATTACACATATTTTCATATAAACCTTCATGTAAACATGTAAGGACATCATCAGTAAGCAATCAATCAAACATTTAGTCATATTATATATATATAGATAGAAATATTTATGTCGCCTCCCCTTTCCCATTACTCTAAACTATAAAAATTGGTTAAGGATAAGCTGCCAAAATCTATAAATTTGTTGTTAAGGATTAGGAAAAGGGACTTTCTATCAGTTCCAAATAATAGTAGTTAGTTTAACATGCATATAACAGCTGTTATTTAACAGAAATTGGCTATGTTAAGTTTGTTGGTAAACAACATTTGAACTTTATATAAATATTTGTATTAAAAATATTGCTTAGTATAATCATAAAGTATTATGTAGGAAAAATGTCACTTTTGGCCATTGTTTATGCCTCTTGGTTGGGTTACATAAGTCAGGGCTTAGAGCATGGTAAGAAGCGTCTTGACTTTATGATGAGCCTGCTATTGTTTTTGTGGCCAGTCGGAGACAAAGCAGTCAACCAACTGTTGCGAAAAGCTATAATCCATACCTTGCCTACATTTGAGGGCCAAGTATTTGGCATATGACATGCGGCATGCAGTATGTGGGTTGTGGCAAGTAGTGTATGGCATGGTTGGGGATAAAACCTAGAGATAGTATCAACATATAACCTTTGGCATTCTAGTTAAATCCTATTGAGTTGAATTCCACACTAATCTACAGCCGTTTCTAACTCTTTGTGTTCTTTACCTCCTTTTGACTGTCGACTGACGACTTTTGTTTGTAAGTTGTTTGTTGTTGACTGTCGGGTGTCTGCTTTGTCTGTCTGTCAGCGTGTCTAACCCACTAATGAGATGCAACAAAGCCAGCAACGTCAAGGTTTGTTTACTTCCGCAACGGATACGGAGCTTCTATTGTGTCTACGTCTAGGCCACGTTTGTCATTGGAGGTGATACTACCAACATCTACAGCTACAGCTCTACAGTTTAGTCTTGTTGATTGTGTGTTGCTGTTGATGGCGCTTGTTGGTAACGTTTGAGGCCATGACACTGGCAACAGCTTACAAACTGCAGCTGCCACTTGCACACTCTACCTTTTGATCTCTCTCTCTCTCTCTTTCTCTCAATCTTTTTCCCTCTCTATCACTCTTTGCCTTTCTATGTCATGAGTGGCAGACAAACAAACAATAGTTTGAGCATTAGAAGCATATGGTCGCCCTCGCATTAGCCTTGCTTATAAAATTTACCCTGAACTTGACAAATAAAAAATTTCCTTTATTCGTTATTTTAATTTTTTTTTTTTTTGTATTTTCAGCATTTGTTTTTGGCCAAATTCCTTTAACAATTGAAGCAAAGTGTTTGCAACATTTAAATGAAGAAACATGGGAAATGGCATGAACAAGGTAAGCTATTACCGTTATTAAAAACAAATTTGTTGCCTTAATATAATGGTAAGACTGATTAATAACTGGGTATTTCTAATTGTTTTTTTTTTGTTTGAGGTTTTCCTTATTGGGCTCTACTAGGATAACGCCAGTTCTTGCAGCATTTAACAAAATTAAAACATGCTCCAGACATAGTCCTAACTTAATATAATTTATAATTTTTGAAAATATTTTTTAATTATTTTCAGCAATTTTCTAGTTTGAATTAATAATATAATTTTAATATTAATGTTTTCTTGTTAAAATAATTTTTTTTATTTTTATTCCTACTAGAACTTTATTAAGCTTAAAAATAAATATAAGAATTAGTTTTAAAATTTATTTTATGCGAATAATATTTAATATTAAAATTTAACAAATAATTTTTAAAATAATTTTCAGTTCAAATTAATAATTTTTTTTATTTTATTTTTATTTCTTTGTGAATATTATTTTAACAATTTTTTATCTACCATTGGCTTTGGTTAGTCGCAATAAACTTAAAAATATATATTAAAACTAAATTTATTTTGTATACTATAGTTTAATTATTATAATTAATTTCATCAATGTTTTTTCGAGTTTAAATAAATTATTTAATTTTATAATTTTATATGTAAATAAAAGTTTTACTGAAACAATTTTAAAATAAATATATTGACTATATAATTTTAATTTCATATATAATTTGATATTTTAAATCTTATAATATAAATGAAAAATTAAAAAGTTTTTATTTTCTTGGTGCTTTTTTGTCAACTATTTCCTAGTTGAGGTTAACAAAATAAATAAAAAATTTGCCTTAAGTTAAAAAAGTTTTGATTAGTTTTAAATAAATGGAAAGTACATAAATCAAATGCAATTTTAATCTGACTAATGGGTTTTTTTCCTATTAAACTTTATGGCAACTTTTGATGACTAGCAGAAAGTCGAACTGAAGCAAATTATTAAACTTATATGTATATATAGACAGAGAGTTAAAGTTATGTTATTTACGATATTGAATTATAGCCACTTCATAGTAATATAAATATATATAAGTTTACGATATTTTTATATGTTTTGTCTGCGACTAAAGTTGGCCCTAACAGATAGTTGTCAAGGTCCCAGTTGTCAATGGTAACATGTTTGAAGACAAGGAACCCTGAAAACAAAAAATAAAAACAAGAACAAAATAGAAACACAAATAAAAAGAAAATTAAGAATCAAATAGGCTTTTTGAATATAAACAAAATTCATTTTTTCATTTTATTTCCTTTTTTTTACATTCGATTTTTAAGATTATTAAGATTATTGTAAAGTTTTAACCATTATATTTTTGGAGTGAAAATGAATTGGCATATGGGAAATGTAGGGAGTAATCCTTATAATATATATAAATGTAAATAAAATATTTTCTTTTTATTATTCTAAGGTCTTGCCGGGACTGTATGTGGGCAACTACCGCGACTCCAAGGATCATCAGCAGCTGGAAAAGTTCAAAATCTCGCATATTATAGCCATACATGACAGTCCAAGGCGTCTGCTACCGGTATGCTGCTGCTGATGACTTTATATAATAATATATATAAATAATAATTAATATCATATATTATATTAATTTAACATTAGGACAAACACTATTTATGTGTTATGGCCTCGGATACACCAGATCAAAATTTATCGCAATACTTTTCAGTATGCAATGATTTTATACATGCAGCACGTCTAAGAGAGGGTAATGTGCTGATCCATTGTCTCGCCGGTATGTCACGTAGCGTCACTGTGGCTGTGGCATATATAATGACGGCAACGCATCTTAATTGGAAGGAGGCCTTAAAGGTAGTGCGCGCTGGTCGCGCAGTGGCCAATCCTAATACGGGTTTTCAGAATCAGCTATTGGAATTTGAACAGTTTAAGTTATCGGAGGAACGACGTCGTCTTAGGGAACGTTTTCCATCATCAGCACTGGAGCAACTTGATCGTGTGAAATGCGGCTTAGCATTGGATAGTTATCAGGAGCTTTTACAGAATCGTGATATCTGTGAAGGGAATTGCTCACGCGGTGAAAAATGTCCCACAGGTGCGAATATACCTTCCATTACAATTGGTAGTGTTTCGATAGTGTCCCCACATGGTTCAGGAATGGGTAGTTCTGCTCCGGTTAGAAAAAATGTTGCGTACACGATTAAATTTATTGTTGACAAATGGAAAAATAAAACATTTGATCCGTCGTCTAGCGATATAAACAATCAATCAAGAATATCAACAGTATCAATGTCCGATTTTGATACCGACACAGATACAGATCGTGATGGATCATGCATATCCAGTAGTAGTTCCGGCGAAGAGCTAATGCCCAATGTTATCTATTATAATGCGGATGGTAATGCTGGACGTTTTGTCAAAAATCTGGATGACGATGAAGAGGATGATGAAAAGCATAGCTCATACACTGCTCATATGAAACGATTGGCCCAAAAGTTTGAAGATGAGCAGAAAGAGGCTCGTGTTGCTCGTAATGTCCCGGCAAAGCGGCCACCAAAGAAGTCACAATTAAAGCGTTAAAAAAAAAAACAACAACAAAAACAACAAAAGCAACAAAAACAATACCCTAACATAGTATAGAGTTTCGTAATAAAAAAGTTAAACGGCAATTGTATTTCTTTGTTTAAATTATTCAAATTAAATTTCTCTTCTTTCCTTTTTTCCCTATTTTTCCTATTTCCTTTCTTAGGCGTTTGCAATATGGATCCGACCAAAGGATTATTCCGACGACGTCCTTCCAGTGCATCCACACATTCAAGATTTCGTGCCCAATCCTCCAATGCAAACACCAGCAGCTCCCCGAGCATGTTAAGCGTTAATAGTGCTGCCGGGGGCAGCATACATGCCGCACAATCCTGCCCCACATCACCAAAACATTCACCTTTGCCACGTCGTTCTGTTGGCAATGATCGCAACGATCGCATACCAGAGGATGAGGTTGACTATCAGCCACATTCCCTAACACTAGTACCCACAACGTCCAGTGAAGCTGCCGAGTATGCGGCTGCCATTGAGGATGCACGCCGCGAGCAACGTCAACAACAATTGCATCTGCAACTGCAACGTTCACCATCGCGTCAAAGCATACAGGCTGCTACCAGAGGTAACACCATGGCTGGCATTGGACGTGTGAGCAGTGCTGGTAGTCGTCGGGAACAGCATGGCAATCAGGAGAGTAATGCCAGTGCACAGCTACAGCGCAGTGCTAGCACAGTGAGCGGTTTCGGTGTGCGTCCGCGTAGTAGTCCTGCAGGATTGCATGCCTATACGGGTAGCCTAGCATGTGGCATGTTGCAAACTACTTTCATTAATTTATTATATGATCTTAACTAGGTTCTGTGCCCTCCTCTGCACATGGCTCACGTGTGGATTTACGTGAAATCGATAAAGGATCTGCCATTTATTTGGGCTGTTCAGCGCCACGCAATTCTACAGTATCGATAGCTTCATCGCGTGGCTCATCCGGCGGCTCAGCACCGCCATCACCTTGTCATACGCCTCCTTCCAGTCCCAGGCATGGCATCAAACGGTATTGAATTCTAACCTAAGCAATATATAAAAAACAATGTCTAAAATCATATCCCAAACAGATCCACCAGCCTGGCCAAAAAGCCTAGATGAAGCCTATTGTTAAACATCGTAGGAGTACAACTACTAAGAGAACTTAATGCCAGGACTAACGCACATCATTTTTTTAAAGTCTATCCAGAACTCGAAACTGTTAACTATATGCAAATATTTTAGACGAAGCATGGAGACAAATTAGATACCAAAAAAAGGATAGAAAAAGGATATTAAAAAAAAAAGAAAAGATAAACACGCGCGCGCGACCTGCACCAAGTTAATTTTTTTTGTGAAACACTTTGAGTGTATAACGAGGGTTTATTTAAGAGTTTTTCAAATCTTATGTAAACCACTTTAATTGGTAGCTCTAAGATTAAATCAAAGAGAGAAGAAAAGCAAGTCGAGAACAAAAGTCAGAGATAGAAAAAGAGAGAAGAGTTTTGTTGTTATATATGTAAGTAGTATGCGAACATCTATTGGTATTAACTATCGTCCATAAATCGTTAGTTACTAACTCTTATAGTATACTACTAATTAACTAACTAGTTCTATATATATATATATATATATATATATATATATATATATATATATATACTATTGGATGCTATTCTAAAGCAAAATCTCTGGCCTTGCCTGCTTCAAAAATCAATTGTTAAGCAATCTTTTAGTTTAGATTTTTGTAGAGCTAAACGGAAAAAAACTAAATCAAAAGCAAATTGTTTAAATGAGATTTTAAACACTATTTTTTCAGAGACGCATTTAACAAATACAGTATATATATATATATACATATATATATATATATATATTATGTATTTAAATGTATGTATATTTATATATTTATGAAGTCAGTAAATGAGTTGTTAAACTGGATAAATTTTTCCATTTGTTAGTTTTGTACCGCAATAAAAAATAAAAAAATAAAGAAGCCACCTAGAAATTATTTTGGCAATTGAACAATAATAAGTAAAAGAAAGAAAAATTTATATAATTATATATATACATATAAAAAATGATTTATATTAAAAGTAGTTGAATTGTTGTTGCAAACATTTTGATAGTTGAAAAGCTAAAAAAAAGAAGAAAAATCAAAGTACATTATATACATTCATACCTAGAGTTATATGAGATTGTTATTTAGTAAATTGTTGAATTTTTGTAGCATATATATATATATATATATATATATATTATGTATTTGTATACACAAATGTTTATTATTATAAGGCAACACACACATACACAAACACACACATGCAAATTTAGGCAAAAGTTACAACAAAAAGAGTAATTAAAAAATTACATTTTATGCATTGAAGTGCGCTTTGAAGCTTGTGGCTTATGAAAAATTATATAAAATAATAATAAAAATATAAATAATAATAATGGCTGAATGAAAAACAATTTAAGCAAAAGAATTAAAAAAAAATTATATATATATTATATATAATATAAAACTAGCAAAACTAAGTTCAAACAAAAGCAATCAAATTGAAATTCCCTATTAGATATTATATACATGCTATATACATATACATATATATATGTATATATTTATGCATGTTAAACTATGCTATTATATACAAAAACTAAATAAAAGAAAATTTAAATTTTTTTGCCAGAGTTCAGCAAGGATAAATGCTGCGCAGGACTAGCAGTTCTCTGCGTAAAATATAATTATACAAAGCCCAAAAGAAATGCACAAAATTGGCTTTAAAATCATATATATATATATATATATATATATATATATATAAACACACACACAAGAAATGTTAAGTTTGAAAATTAAATAAAATTACAAAATATTTATTAATAATTGCAAACAAAAATGTGGAAATTAAAATTTAATTAAAATTTATATCTTTGTTACAAATGGCTTGCAGTAGATGCAAGTGGGGGGAGACCTGTGTAGTTGGCTGTAGTTAACTTTAGATAGACCTTACATGTAGTTTATACACATAATAAAAATATTAATAAATACACAGATTCAGCTTACACACAGATATACACACTTACACACACATTTATACATATTGTTAGCTATTGCTAGACTTCTGCTTAACTTTTGTGTTCATAGCCCAATTTTGGGTAAACTTTCAGCTTACTGAAATAATGTCCACAACTACATAAGCATCAAAACTAAATGCTAGGAGTTGCCAGATTAACGTCTAAATGAAGATTTTTATATATTTGCCAGTTTGTTTTGAGTTATTAAATCGTAGAAACTGAAAGAGTTTTACATTTACTCTTAAATAGCTACATCGGTTTAACTATTCACTTTGAATAAAAATATGTATATAAACTTATAGTTTATATATACATGTTTATGTAACTATATATGTAACTGTATAGGTAAACTTGCACTAAACTTTTAGATACTCAATAAAAATGTTTCAGTTCGCTTTGGGTTGTTGTTTTAGTACTTATATTAAGAGAGAATCGTATTGATTAAAATAAAATTCATTTCTCCGCTAAAAATGAAATTATTTACTTTATTAAATTTATTATTTATTAATTTTATTTATTTTTAGATATGTTTTAGATAATCCAGAATAAATATTCCACCTTCGCAGTAAAGCCCTGATTTGATATAAAACGTTTATAAACCTCATAATTAGTAAACAGATTTATTTTGGCTTTGTTTTCATATTCGCGCAGCCGATAAAGAGTATTTAATCGCACAGAAATGTTACTCTTGCTCTTCTTTTAACAGGTCTTTAAAAGTTAAAGGTCTTAAAGTTTTTACTAAGATTTGTACATAATTTTATTAGACACATTAGTTAGGATACCTATCATACAGCCCTCGCTACGATACGACTCAGTGCAATGTTGGGCTGGTACAAACTTCCTACATATCGTGCTCTTTCGAAAGCTAAACGCTTTCTTTTAATTATTTTTTATAGAAGCCGAATGATGTACAAGAATTATTTACCAATGTGTGATCAGCTCTCAGGACTATCAGCTCATATTCGGTTTAATCTGCATCCTATAAAGACATATCGGAATGATGATGTCCGTAACTGTATTTCCAAAAGTGACTGAAGTGGGTGTCCTTTGTCCGAGAAGAGTGTTCCCTTCTATTGATTAAATCAAAAGAATTATTATATTAAGTAAATGGAACATATAAATTTGTGTGAAGAATAAGGACACTCAGCTAAAAGCTTTATTAACATTTTGCTACATAATTTGTTTATTGATTTAAGATACAACTACAAACTAAACTAAAATATTTATTTATATATTTTTGTATGTTATATTATATATGTATATGAATTATATTTATGTATGTATATATATTATACAACGACTAGATTTATAATCACTCTCACAATATGCTGATACTACGAATTCCATATGACATTTAACACTGATAAACATACACAGTGCTACAATTTTGCCTTGGATACTGGCAGAATTGCAGCCTAAAAGTATGCACTAATAACACTTAAAGCAAAGGGACAAGAGCTGAACACCATGATAATACTTGGCTAAAGATACTGTTGACTAAAGAAATTCTACATTTTATGATTCCTGTAATTGATTTAGGTATAGTTAAAGTTAAGGATCTAGTTGGCATTAGACCTCAACATGATTGATTAGTAACGGTGTATTGGCAGTGGGATAGGAGGAAGGACGAAGCTTGTTTTGCAGCGTGTCAAGTTGTTCAATGCTTTGGCAGGATAATGTTGACTCCTCGTAGCGTGAGTGCGTGGAACCGCCAGAAGAGCGACGGAGTCCTGTATAAGAATCTACCTCCAGCAAAGCCTCATCACTAAAAGATCGATATATATTTATATATATGAATGTGTAGAAGTATGTCATAGGAGGTACCTGTGATAGCGATGATGCTCCAGCATATTGCCAGCAGCAAAACGCAACTTTTTGGGCGACTCCAGACTGGAGGAACGCGTCAGTGAGTTACGCGGCAGATTCTTTTGCTTGAGTGAGGAGCGTATACCGCAATCGTTGACGTGGTCTTGTGCCTGCTTAATGGTGCCCTGTATAAACTTGTTAAGAGCACGTGAACCGCGACGCTGTGACCTTTCATAGGTGCGTCGCACACGTGCCTCGTCATCCTCACCCATTAACCAGTATGTACGCTGATCACCCTTACCCTTCATGGAGATAACACCACGCTCCTGACAATGATAGCCACCTAAACGATCCAGCAATTGACGACACTGCCAGCTACAATGTATCTTTAGGGGCACACCACTGGACTCCATGCGTGAGGCTGTATTAACAGTATCCCCAAAGAGACAATAACGTGGCATTTTAAGGCCTACAACACCTGCACAAACAGGACCCGAATGTATGCCTATGCGAAGGAGTAAACGATTGGTGGGTCGATGACGTATCTTAAACTCGGAGACAGCGCTGAGCAGATGCAGCGACATTGTGGCAATCTCGGCAGCATGTAGATCACCGTTACGCAGTGGCAAGCCTGATACAACCATATAAGCATCGCCAATGGTTTCCACCTGATGAAAATGATATACATTATATATATATATATATATAGTAAATGGTAATATATCTTTTATACCTTATAAACATCATAATGTCCTATAATGGAATCAAAGCAGGTGTAGAGATCATTGAGAAAATCGACCACTTGTAGGGGCGAACTCTCGGCTGACATTGCAGTAAATCCGACAATGTCACTAAAATATATTGTGACCTGTTCATAGTGTTCGGGGTCCACTTTGTGTCCCTTCTTAAGTTGATCGGCCACACAGCGCGGTAGCATCTCATGCAGCAGCGCATCAGTCTTCTTCTTTTCTTCCTGCAACTGGTCTGTGCGATCATCGACTAGTGCCTCCAGATTATTGGCATACTTTTCCATCATGGCCATCATATTATCAAATATATTTGGCCTCATGCCCTTACGTAGGGGTCTTAGCTTTGTGCGTATTGTCTTAAACTCTGGTCGATCCTCGGAACGTTCGGCCCAACACTCTCGGAGGCATTCGCTGACACAATCGAAAGCTGTTTCCAGCGGTTGCAATGAGGGTCTATAGGGATGTACTTGATCCTGTGGCTGCATAACTTTCTGCAGGCATTGCATAGGTGTCAGTCCAGTCTCTCCGAAAGGACCACGACGTACATGCATCTCATAGAGTATTATGGCAAAGGAATAGGCATCACCACGCTGTGTGCCCATTACTAATGATGATGGACCCAATCTAAGCAGCTCCGGGGCACGATACAATAGCTCTACAAGTAAGGAAAGGAAGCTCACATGTCAAGGCATCATTTCAAGGACATGGCACAGGAACTTACTTAAACATTTCGCAGACATATGCTGCATATCAGTGGAGTTGTCTTCGATGCCTTGTTTGAAGGCAAACAAACCAAAATCTGTCAGCTTTACCACCCAACGTGAATCCACCAGGCAATTGGATGTGCACAGTGAGCCATGGAAGCGTATGGGTGACTCGTGCAAATAGATGACGCCCTGCGGAAGCCACAAGGTTGAATTGGTCAGTTACAAACATACATACAAACATTACATTACATACAAACCAAGAAAATGGCAATCGAATGGAGGCTAGAAATGTTGGAAATGGTAGCAATGCTCGTTAGATAGAAATATAGGGATGTAGGGGAGGTAGGAAGATAGGGAGGTAGGGGAAGCAGGATGCCATTAGTATAATGTTACATAGTAGCACTCACGCGTATAATGTCTGCCACCATGGAGGCAATGAACATGTTGTCCAGCTTGACGTCCTCATTCTCCAGTATGTCCTGTAACAATAAGGGTGGTTAAGCGCCATGCACACAATATGCAGGATATGTTATAAACCATTGGACTGACCTTAAGGCTGCCGCGTGTGCAATATTCACTGATGATGCAGATATTGGGTGGCTCTGTGCAGGCCCCAATAAAAGCGCAAACATTATCGTGTCGGGCATCCCTCAGCTATATATATAGTATATGGGGATTGTAGGGAAGTTAATCCTGATGGAATGACAATGACAATGACAATGACAGTAAAACACTTTACCAATTTCAATTCCTTTTTCATTTCGCGTGTTATATCAACGCTCTTCTTGCGCACCTTCTTAATTGCATAGAGTTGACCCTTATAGAGACCAATGGGCGTGAAGATGGTTGTGTAACGGAAATCGGCATCAGGATTGGAGCTGAGGCTAACTTGGCTGGTGCGTATTAACGGATGAGTTGACTGCGAAGGAAGACGACGCGGCAATTGATTTATGAAATTCTGTCAGACATGCAAAAGGCAGGAAAGTTACTTAGACAAAGATGTCCAGCAGTTATAAACAGGACTCATGTATGTAAAAAGGATAACGGACACATAAAATAAGCTGTCAAAAAGAACTTTCCTTTGATACCAAGGTAATAGCAATGCACTGATGCACTCACGCCAATCCTTATACAGATTGTCTGCAAGTCAACAGCAGCATTTGTTACCTTCAAGGACAACAGGTAGGGGATGGACTTCACCTGCCTTATCCTTTATAACTTACACGAGTTTGCTTTTGACTCTGCTGTTCTCGTTCATTTTCATGCACTTGTACTTCCCGGAAATCTATTTTCCACAGCAGGCTATCCAGCTCCTGTTCATAGCGCCAGTTGCGATAAAGCACCAGAGAGACAAGTCCCAAAAGCAACAGTGCACCACCAGCTATGCCCGCCGAGATTTCGCCAGTATAGTCTAAAAGTTAAAGCGGATTCGGTACAGTAGATTAGAGGAGTAGGGGTTAAAAGTTAATTACGGGTACAGAAACTGTAATCAACTTACTGACGCATTTCTCGCCACCAAAACCACAGCTTGGAGCAGCCGCAGGCCGCACACCACCAACCCAATCGATATTGCGGTACATATTTAGATTCTATAAAGAGGAGGAGAGAATGCAATGAAGTTAAAGGATTTCAGCCAGAAACTAACATACATAAAAGGACATTTACTGGAATAGAGGAAAGGTGAGAAATAGAGAGAGATAGAGACACAGACAGGGAGAGGGAAAGTATGGGTATAAAGCTCTTACCTGTCGCTGTGCGGAAAGCATAAAGTGTGCAAAATATATGATTGTATTTATATAAAAAAACATCATTGAACATAAAAAAGGATATGTTAGCAAGCATTAAGGATAACTTACAGGCAAGGACTCGCTGCTGCTGTTGCTCTTGTGACTAAATGTACCTGCAGGCAGTAAGCCGAGCACCGTCTGATTACGTTTGTTACGCACTGTACCCCTCATTAATACTGTATAGTTACCAGCGGCATCGCCATTCTCATCGATATAAACATGATAACTAAAAATATCAATTGATAAACGAAGAGAGGGGAGAGAGTGTGATGAAATGCTGGTAGTGATGGAGTGCCTGAAAATTCAATGAAATTATGCTATAAACACAAGTACAAATACTTACCCCATGGCGCTAAGATATCGTGTACCCTTGAGAGCCGACACAATGGCGCTGCCATTCTTGGGCCTCCCACCGGATTCCAGTACAAGCAGCAGGGCATTCGCATACAGATGAACAGCATCATACAGATATGCGGCTTCAGCGCTTATCTAAGTATAATTTTGTTGTTGTTTTTATGTAAATTAAAGTAAAGGTACAACTATTACTATAATTATGTGTATATAGATTATGTATATATATATATAAAACTAACCTGTTTAGCGGCACCAAAGAGACCTAATGGATTGGGAAAATTAAACGGTGGCCTTTCCATATATTTGTTAACCTAAAACCATATGTCATGTGGCATGTGGCATAAACAAACAACAAGCATACAATATGATGGTTGCAAGGCATCAATCAACTCTATGTATATGCCACTTACCTCATTGGCAAACGTTGCAAAGGACACTGGAGCAGTGGGTACTATGCCCAGATATGATTGAAATGCCTGTGCCGTCAGTGGCTCCACTTTATCCAACAATAAGCCACGCAGATACTTCTCCGGCTGTGCCGGCTCATACTGTTCAATATCAATGCCAACCACAAAGTAATCGCCATCTCTTAAAAGGCCACGTTGCTGCAGGCTAACCATTAGGCCCACATGTTCATAATAGTGTCCCAATATCAGATAGACTATTTCAATAGGATTAAATATATATATTGGATATATCGATTTATATAAGATTAGAGCAGACTTACTGCGTGTATTGGCATGAGTTTGCTCAACAAGTGCATCAAATGGATTAGCCATAAATCCATGATGGTAGATGGTGCTCCAAGTGCGTATATCCCGCACCATAACGCCAGCAGCATTTAGTGTATTTAAAATGGTCTCTGCCACAGGCTGATACTGGCTACTAGCATCATCCAGATATAGAAAGCTAACCTGTGTCCAGTTGAAAGCCAGCAACAATGCCACCACAGACTTGGATATCTGTGTATCCGGTGGACGTGTTCTTGCGAATGTTGGAAAATCCAACTTATTGGACGGATCACGATGGGTACAGTACTAACAATTGTTTTTGGTGTAAGGTTAATAGTTCAAATCCTGGGTTAAACAACAACTTACATAGGATATCATGGGTAGATTAAAGGCAGCTGCCATACGACCCTCATGTACACATGTCTCCTGTGGTCCAATATAAGCGGATACCTGCTGTGTCCAGAGTGCTGCCGTCTGTCTTATGCTGGCAACCTCATCGCCATATGTCTCGGCCACAACAAATTCCAGTGAGTGACCTAAACTGGCTAATCTACCAGCATTGACCTGCTCCACGGCCAATGAGATGGCACCCGATATGGTAATGCCAGGACGTTGATAATCCAAATCACCAGGACGACGTTGCGAGCCAGTGAGGTAACCCAATGTAAATACCTCCGCATGGCTATAGGCTGATTGATAAACTAACAGCAATAGTAGCAACAGTCCAGGATAACTAACTAATTGATGACTCTCTGGTGCTGGAGTGGCGCAATGCTGAAGACACCGAGTACGGGATGTACTCATTTGAAGTAACAATTCTGATTGTTGTTATTATGATGTTGGATAATAGTATAAAATTGGGATTCCTTTCCTTGTTGTTTGTTTTTCTTTTTTTTTTTTTTTGTATTTGGTTTAAATTAATTGAAATTGAATAATGGTAACTTTAATGTCCTTAGTATCCTTGTAAGCTGGTCCTTTGGTTCTTGTTGCAACATTTTGTTGTTGAACTTTTTAGCTGTGGCAAACAGCTTCGACTCCCACTTGCTGTTAATTACATTCACTTGATGGTCGTCTCTAGCTTACTAGCTTTCTCTCTCTCTCACGCTCGCTCGCTCGCTAGCTAGCTCTCACTCTCGCACCAGCGCCGTGGTCTGCCTGTGTGCAACATCTTTAATTAAGAATGTTCCCTTTTTGCATATTATTTTACTTTATACACAAACGGCAATACACACACACACACACACACACATACACATACACACACAAATACATACTTAATTCTATATGTTTATATAGCAGGCCGAGTTGCGGGCTTACTCAACTTTATATAGTTAGCGATAGTCTCTTGAAATATGATCAGTTGCCATAAAACTGTACATAAATCCTTATGTTTTTTTTTTTTTGCTATACAACAGGATAATAGCGCATTGGCTTAATGTTCACTATGTGCCTGCCCCACCCACATTTCAATCTTGCCATCTTTCAACAATATTTTATGAAATATTTATGAGAAATTGCAGCACATCAAAATGATTTCTTCCAGCTATTTGCTACGCGCAAATATAAAAAAAATAGTATATATATATATATAAATATATATATATATATATATAGAGTCAATGATAGCTTCCTTTATTCTTATAGCATATGACCCCTTGCCCTTAAGAAAATGTCTTTGTTTGTTTTTTGCCTGACTCTGGGACTTTAGCGATTGCTCCTTTCGCCTGTCACCCTTCTCTTTTCGCCTTTCGCCCTTCTCCGATTTGAACCCTTCTACTTGTGACTTTCCTGCGCCTTTTGGTAGCTTTTCGCTTTTGTCCAAGAATTCTTTGGTTTTGGTTGATATTGTTGAAGGTCTCAAAATTGTAATAGATAGCAAAGTAATTTATTAAATTGAATCTTTTTCAAAACACTTCAAAGTTTGCACACGCGGCATATTGACTTTCTTTACTTGCTTCTCTTCGTTCTCTTCTTGACCTCAGCTTTCTCTGTCTCTTCACTCTGGCAATAACCTTTACTTCATCAATATCCTTAAGGCGCTGATTGCGTGCATTCGCATCTCTCTGTATGTTATGCTACAAATACAATTTTTTTACTTGGCTTATTACAATGCCTTACTCACATTTATTCACACGACAGCACACATTCTCACACACCCACGCGCACGCACACACACATAAATGCACACATCTATACACACATGCATATAGACACACAATATGTCACATATTTATACCCTTTGCCCATTAAAATTCTAATAAACAGAGCATAATGAAACATAAATTAAGTTTGTCCCTAAAAATAAGAAACAATTTATATCCTATAAGGATTTAAATATACCGAAATATATGTAGAGATAGTAGAGCATATATAGTATGATCAAGGGGAATGAAGCAATAATAGTATAGCAAAACTATAGTAAATCTTCAGAACACTTAGAAGATATATATTTTAAGTATTTGATATATTGATCAATATAACAGTACTGAAAAGGTGAAGAAAATTTACTAAAAAAAGTAGTATAAGATTACGGAAAAAATACAGTAAAAGTTTAGATAAAGTATAGATAAGCTTTAAATAAACTTTAGATAAACTATGGAGAAGTTAATTCAAATCATAGAAAAAATTTAGGAAGAGTAACAGATGAAATAGAGAAATATTATAGATAAAATATAATTAAATTAAAGGAAAAGCCAAGAAAAACTACAGATAAAACATAGTCGAAGTATGTGTAGATAAAGTATAAAACAAGGATAGAAAGAATAGAAAAAGTGTAGATAAAGTATAGTTAAATAATAGGAAAAAGTATGTATAAATAAAGTATACAATAATTACGGATAAAATATATAAAAATTATAAAAAAAAAGTAAGGTTGAAGCTAAATAAAAACTATAGATAAATCATAGAATGGTATATAACAATATACAATATGTAGCGAAAAAGTATAGATGAAATATAGAAAATGTAGATAAAAATTTAATATAGCAAAAATCAATATAAAGTATGGAAAGAAAATAGTCAGAGATGATACATTATAAAAATCGTAAAGGGATAATAGAAAAAGTACAGATAAAATAAAGATAAAGTAAAGATAAATCATAGAAAAAGTATAAAAAAAACAAAAAGCAAAAGAGTAAATCAACTTTTGAAAGAAGTATAGATAAATCATAGAAGAAGTTAAGATAATATAAAATTGTCAGTTAAAGCAAAGTAAAGGGTATTTGGCAGTCGATGTATATAATATGGTTTTGTTGTTATTGCTGACTGTGTGCGTGTTGGAACGCTGGAAGTTAGTCCCATTTCAGTTGCTGTTTATGCTAATATTAAGAGACTCTGACATGACCCGACTACCATTGGCCAGAATGTTGTGTTTCTGGTTATAAATGGGCCACCATTGGCAACATTTAATAACAAGCGCGTTTCTCCATAAATCTAGCATGAGCTTCAAAATCGCTTGACGTGCCCATTGAGCTGGTAAGTTTGGAGGCGGCTTTGGTTAGAGAGGGCAGAGGGTGAGAGGTAAAAGGTCTGTAAGGATGTGTGTGTGTGTGTGTGTGTGTGTGTGCCTGTTGTTGGCTGGTTGGTCGTTTTGAAGGCCTTATGGCATTTGGTTAATTGTTGGCCACTTGACACAGAGTGACGCCTGCACTTGACAGACAATTTCACAAGCGATTTATTTGAGCCGTTAACGCGGCTCTCAAGAGCTTTGGCAACACGTTTCATATGCACCATTTAGCCATTCACTTGCCCAAAAAATGCTGCATAAGTGTAGCAACAGAACGAAGAAAACTCTTAAAAACAGCAGCAGCAGCTGTTGCTGAATTTCTTTCAGTGTATGCTAGAATTTGATGATTTTATTTTATGCTCTTGCCTCAACGTTATTAAGCCCCAAAAGTCATCATAATGAATGGCGTTTAAGCCAAGGCTTTACTGCTAATCAACACACACTTGACCATCAATTGACACAAATAGCCAATTTCCTTTTAGCTCGGCTAAAACTTTCCTACATATGTACTTAAAAAAAATGTATATATTGGGTGTGTTTCGCATTTGTTTCATACAGAAATTGATGCAACTTCTAGTGGCAACTGTACACGCTCTGAATGAATGGAGCAATTGGAGATTGCAAATTACAGATTGTATACAGAGACTACAGGTACAATAGTACAGTGTGGCTTGTTTAAAGTGTCTAAAGTGTCTAAACTGTCATTGATTTACGTTTTTTAAGTGCTTTTGCAACCTCGATGGTTGCAAGCAGTAATCCAATACGACATCGAGTTGATCTCGGCAGCAATTAAATGCAATTTGTTGGAAACGTGCAATGCAAATGGAGCTATTGGAGTTGTTTGATTGTAGGAGTGGTTGTATGTGTGTGTGTGAGTGTAAGTGTGTGTGTGTACGTGTATGGCTACCACTTGCCATGCAACATTGTGCTCGTTGATTAATTTGACAAACTGCTGCAATTGCCATAAATAACAATTTCTGTTGCAATTTTTGGCATGAAGCAAATACAAATGAGAACATAAAATACAACAGATATCTTATATGCATATATATACGTATATATATATATATATCTTGTATATATATATAAATATATCTTAATATCTTAATAATTTATATAACCCATTATTTTAAATTATTGCGCCACTGTTAGAATCGATGTTAATGCTCTGGGCATGGCTAAATGTCTATTTATTGTGGCCAATAATTAGTAATTTGTCAAATAATAATTTGATAACGCACTCTTATCAATAATGGTCCATAAACAAGCCTGATAATCTAATCAGTTTATATTTTTGAGCAATGATCCACGACTGACAGCCAATCGCTTAACTTTAGTTGATTACAAAATGCTTTACAGAAAGGTAATATTTAGCTACCAATTGCTGTTGCTGGCAATTGTTGTACAAATTGTAACAGTAGCAACAGGTAACTACCGTTATAGATATATAAATATAAATAAACATTTAATAATTAATTTTAGTTGATGAACCAAATTATTTGCTTTACACACGACGCAATCAAAATGTGCCACAGATCATACAACCAGATGTGGAATCATTGATACGATCTTCATTCTATGGTCGTGATCCGATCGTGTGAGTCAACACTAATACTACAAATATAAATATATATAAAGCAAAGTTTAATTCAATTATTCCCATATATCTCACACGCACACACACAGACTCTCTATACCTGACTGGGGCAGCAATAGTTCGGATATTATAGTAGCAGCATTGTTGGCGCAAAAACCTTGCAACGTTTTTACCATAAATTTGAATGAAGAGCAAAATGAATCGGAGCTGGTGGATAGCATGAGTAACCTATTGATAATGTTGCACCAACAGTTTGATATGCCACTCAGTCAACAGCAGCTTGTTGGTTATGCCCATGGGGCACATTTGGCCGGTGCTGTGGCAGAGAAAGTCCAAAAGCAATTGAACAAACAATTGCCACATATCACAGCATTGGATCCAACTTTAGTTGGCAATAAAGTGAAACATGGACTCTCAGCCCGAGATGCGAAGTTTGTGGAAGTTGTGCATACAAATGGTAACGGATTAG
Organism: Zygothrica quintamaculata; assembly: GCA_037044455.1. Classification (NCBI taxonomy): domain Eukaryota; kingdom Metazoa; phylum Arthropoda; class Insecta; order Diptera; family Drosophilidae; genus Zygothrica; species Zygothrica quintamaculata. The sequence continues at coordinate 90,683 of JBAMBS010001024.1, forward strand.
GTACCATGACACAACTGGGCACTGTGGACTACTATCCAAATGGTGGTAAACTGCAACCTGGTTGCGATACTAATACCTGTTCCCAGTTACGTGCACTCAATCTGGCCGCTGAAATGTGGTCACCAGGGAATAATTTTATAAGCGCACGTTGTAGCTCTGTGGAGAACATGAGTGCTGGGAATTGCCGTTGGTCCTCGCAACGCATGGGTATCGTTGAGGTAAATAGCGACAGCGGCAGCAGCAGCATTAATGGCATATATTTCCTAGAGACACATAGCCGTACACCCTATGGCAGAGGCGCATACCATATTGTATTCTTATAACTCATGGCAATAAAAGCGATCCAAAATAACTAACACAAAATATCGTTAGTCATTTGGTTTAGGAAGGAAATTGGTGTATGGCGTTATATCCAAGGCAACTGTTGGGACTCTATTGATGACTTTCAGACGTTTCGTTTCATATATTCGATTTTATCAAAATCAATTTAAGGGGCTTCAAAGCTGAAACTTCAGAATGAAACTTTGAAGTACGTGCACACATTGCGTATACGTCATGTTGTAGGCTTTTCGTTTTTTTTCTATTATTCTCTGCTTCTTTTGTTAGTGTCTTAAGACCATAAAGAAAAGTTGTCAACTTTATGTGGGTAGTGGGAAAAGTCTTTGATAAAAAGAAAGACATCTACTGCTGGCATGATATGTCCAAAAGTTTCATCAAGTCTAAGGATATAAGCATATATATTACGGATGAGCGCTTTAATTCATATCAAGCACACACATACACACACACAATTTGTATGCCCTAGATCAAAGTTTAAAGCTTTAAATTGGGTGTTGCCAGGGATTTATGGTTAACTAAAAACATGTGCCAAATCCTCCTCTTGTACATATACAGCTGCTTCTTTTGTATGTTTGCTGTTGTTGTTGTATGATATTATAAAAGAAATTCCTTTTGTACTGCTATTTTCTTGAAGCGGGTCGACAACGGCATGCCACTGTAATGCAACAGCCTTCCTACATTTTCTTTATCCATAGCATATTTCCATTCAATTTCGCTCCCTCCCAGCTCCCCCCCCGCCCAACCAATGCACCCCATGCGTGCGTGTCACTTGAAAGTCGCGTTAAAGCGAAACTGTCACAAATTGCATTTAAATGCGCTGCACTCGAGTTTTTTTTTATACTTTTTTGTTTCTATCTTTTGGCCATGTCAGTGCATAAGTACAACAAAATGATACAAAGGACCCAAAGGAGCAGGAGTTGCTAGCCAAACTTATGCAAAAATTTGCTGCTTTGAATGGGCGTGTCCTCATCAAAGTTTCAATTGAGTTATATATAGTTATATATAGTAAAAAGAAAGAAATTATAATGTAAACTGTATGGCATATATCGGAAATAAAAAAAGATTATCTTATTCATTTATGATAGTTTTAACAATAAAAAAAAAAATAATATTGTTGTCGGCATTTGGCTGCTTTATGAGCTGTCGTTAACAATAACAAATTGGCAGTTGATGATCAATCGCTTGTTGTGCGCTGATAAGGAAAAAGGTAGTAAAGCTGGAAAAGCTAGAAAAGCTGGAAAAGCTTCTTTACTTTTGTGCTCTTTTGTACACTTTGCTAAGCAATTGACGCCTTAAAGCAGGCAGCAAAACTTCTATCAAAGTTGATTGCTAATGATTGACAAAGAGAGAAACAGAGAGAGAGAGAGAGTGAAAGTAAGTAAAAGTTTAAGGTTTTTTTTTCTCTTTGTTATTAACAAAGTTTTTCTATCTGGCTAATTGTGGCTATAGCCAATGTTTAACTGACAACCTATTGCTGCTTGTTTATAAAAATAACAGTCAAAAAGAAGAAGAAAAGAAGAAACGAAAATGAAGTACCTACAATTTCGTTCACTTGTATAACTTTCCTCTAGTTGGCTTCCCTCTTAATATACAGCATATAGAGTATACAGTTCCTTAAAGACTTAAAGCTGCATCTAACTTGTTTTCAGGTTAATCAGGTATTAAATCTACAGCTGTGAGCCGGCTTTATATCTTAATTTGACTGTTGGCCTGCACTTGACTCAAATCAGCTTATTTCGACACGGCACAATTTAAATCTCAGTTTCTGTTTCTGTTTCTTTTCCTTTTTCAGTTTCTGTTCCTGTTTGTATTTCTATTTCTATTTCTATTTCGGTTTCTCTTTCTATTTCAGTTACAGTTAAAGTTACATTTACAGTTAGTATCTGTGATTGTGTTATACGCATTTAATGTTTAGGACCATAAACATTTTTGTATCCACACAGCATGACGAGCCAATCGTGCGCCATTAGACGACGCACTGCACCCATTCCATAGCCATTCATGAACGAAATTCTGAGTTTCTGTTAATTTTTGCTTTTGGCCATTGTTTTTGTTTTTTTTTTTCCTTCTTGCGGCTTGCTTTTGGCCATTAGGCAGTTGTTGCTGCTACTGCTCCTACTACTGTTACTGTCTGCTGCTGCTGCCCCATAAAATATTACCATTATATACACTCGAAACATTGCCACCAATAAGAAAATGTAACAAACAATTTTATTTAATTTCCATTCATTTCATTTTCTTTTTTTCTTTTTGCTTGCCTTCTTCTTCAGTTCTAATTCCTTTGCAATTCTCTTCTGCGTTTTTTTACTAATGTTAATGAGCTTGGTATGCGTTAAATTCGAATTTTTAGCTGATAACAAAAATTGGTCTCACATTAAAGTCGCTATGAAATTCAAGTCCCATGGCTCTGGTTGCTCTAAGCGACCATTGCTTCCACCTAAGCCCCCACCACCCACCGTTTAATGTTTCTTTCCTACTTTTTTTTTGTCTTTTTTGTGCTACCCTGTCATTCGCATACAGCAAAGCGGGTATATTCACTGTTGAAATTAATTGAAGTATTTTTTATGATAAATCTCGTTCTACATTCAAGATTTCGTCCTTGAATTAGTTTTTGTTCTATAAATTTCATTTTGTTCTTTAAGTTTCTTTTCTCAATTCTTTATTTTTCAATTCAAATTTCAATTATTTGTTAACATCATATTTATTTCATTTATTTCGTTCTCTAAGTTAAAACAGTTTCATTAAGTTTGATTTTTTATGTACAATTTTGTTGTATTTCGTTCTTTAAGTACATTTTATTTTCTTCTATAAATTTCGTTTCTTTCCTTAGGTTTCAATTCATTCTACATATTTAATTTCGTTCTATAAGCAAGTTCTCTTTTGCTATCGGATTGATTTCGTTCTTCTATTGCAAACTAGTTCGCGATCTATTGGCAAGTTTCTTTACTATAAATAAGCTTTCTTTATAGAAGTTTGTTATCGTTTTCGTTCCTTTCTTTTGGGAACTTTTCTTCGACTGAAGTAAGTAGCAACTGCGTAAAGAGTTAGCAGAAATCGTTGCTTGTATATTGAGGAAAAACACAATCAATTACAGGGTATTAAGAGTGTTGCTTTTTAGATAGAGAATTTAGAGTTAGCTATATTTCTGTCGTCAATTTGCGAATTTGCTTTTATGGCTATGTTAATTTTTTTGTCAACGTTTTTTATGGGATGCCATTTGAGCAGCCCGTTGAACTACCCGCCGTTCCTCGCTTTTCACCTGACTTTTTTTTTGTTTTTTTTTTGCCACACCGCCAATTGTGCCTCCACTTTGTAACTGTGCCAATGGGTGAGGCTTACTCGTTGTTGTTGTTGTTGCTCTTTTTTTGTTTATATTCTTTCTGTTTTTTTTTTTGTGTTTCTTTTGTTGTTGTTATAGTTGTTGCAGTTGCTGTTGTTGCTTGTTGCTTGCTATTGTTCTTGTCATCATTGTTGTTGTTGACTGTTTTAAACGTAATGTTGTGATAAGCGTCAAGCGACAAACGCCATGTAACATATGTCAGGTTGAGGTCTACCACTTGAAATGTAGCATATGTATATGTTTATGTATGTGTATGGTTATGTGTGTATGTGCATGCACACCCACAGCACACACATACTTTAGCCCACACTTTAAACCACACTTTAAACCACACTTTAACCCACAACTTAAACCCCACACTCTCTACTCCAGAGAGACGTGTATATGTTGCATACAAACGCATACAGAGGTAAAGGCAAGTAATAACAGCAGAAGCAGAAGCAGAGGCAGAGGCAGAGGCAGTGGCAGAGGCACAGACAGAGGAAGCGGCAGAGGTAATGCGCTCAGTAGTTGTCCGGGCAACTGTTTTGCATTTTGCCAGTGATAAGCCACATTTAACAGTGGTTATTTGATGGTAAATGTTAGTTGAAAGTTGGGTGGTGGTTGGTGGTTGGTGGTTGGTGGTTGTTGGGGCTGCTATGCTATGCGACTGATTGAAAAGCCATCTACATATTAATTCAATTAAATTCAACGTTCAAATATGCTGGTACAAAAAGCAGGTAAGCTTTTAGTGGTCGTTGGCCAGGGGGGAAGGGGTATACAGATGGAGAGAGCGTTTGTGCGCTGCGGGTCAGTACGCGCATTGTTCAAGTGATTTTGCGGGTAATTTAAAAGCGATTCTTATGCTACACTTAGCAAATTGTCTGGATGCTACTTAATCTGCATAATCTCTTGGCCCACTTTTGCCTAATCAGCTGATTATGTGTATTACTTTTATATTATGCATATATTATTAACACACACACACACACACACATACATATATCAATATATACTACATATATATATATATATACATACATATTTTTTTAAGTTTATTGTCTAATGCTTGATAAGGATAAGCAACTGACGTATACCCGCTTATCGGTTATGCTTCAAATTGCGCACTAAAGTTTTGAAAGTAATTTTAATTATAATTTTAATTTACATATACTTAAGCTCTGCTACCATAAAACGTATGTGTGTGCAGAGCATATAATAAAGCTTAAAACATAAATGTTTACAAATAACAAAATGTAAGTAGACATTTTAAGTGTATCCTTAAACTTCTCCAACCTCATAATAAACTCTCTCTCTCTTTCTATATGTTCTGCATTATATTTTTAGTCTGAAGATAAAATTGTCAAATATTTTAGCACATTAGAATACATTAAAGTATCTTTTATCTACTTATATATATATATATATATATAGATATATATTGCTAGAGAAATGAGTGATAATAAAATGTTATATTTGTTTTAAGAGAAAACTTAAAGTTCGCCACTTTTTGTCCCTTTTTATGGTTTGACTTAAGAAATTTATTTGTTAAAAATAAAAATTTTTATATGTTGAATACTGCATAATTTTGGCAACTCATTGCGGGGTGCAGGGTGCGAGGAGTTCCAGCTTTTGTACTTTTTATGTGAATTTCTAAAGTTTTTATTAAATAAATTCCAAAGGAAAATAATAACATACTTTAACCCTTTATAGCGCAGTGTTGCAGATCTGCAACACATCGTCTAGAAGCCATTATCTTACAGTGTGTAATGCAAATATTAAAAAAAAAAAAATAATTTATTGCTGTTTAGAAATAATCATTTTTATTAAAAAAAATGCTGCTCACTCTTAATTATGCCAAAGGACCCAAAAATAATTAATTTTCCCTTGACTTTTGTAAATTCTAAAAACTTGCATTTTTTTGTTTTTTTTTTTTAAAAAGTATTAAAAAACAATTGTTTAATTGAAACTATTAAATATTATAAACAGATATATATTCTATTTTTTATATATTGTCGAATTTTAGTAATTGGTCCATTAGAAGCCGAGAAAATCAGCAATTTAGCTGCGTTACACACACAGTTTTGCTTGAAAAAATAAATAAATAGTAAAACCGAAATTAAAAAAAAATAAGAGAAAATAAGATTTTACAACAAATAAAAAAAAGAATTTTGCAAATCGGAGCTGTTGCGCTTTAAAGGGTTAATATTGATAAATTGAGTACTGCGCTAGCTAAGGCAGCACTGCTTAGAACGCTTAGTTCTATGTATGTGTGGCAGAGGACTTTTTTTTATGGTAAGTGCTTTGTGTCAGCTTCAACAATTTAATTAATTTTTATTTTAAATTTTATTTTTATTTCAAATTTTATTTTTATTTTTAATTTATTTTTATTTGAAATTTTATTTTTAATCACAAACATACAGCAAGATCTGTGATTGTTTTTTTGCAGCTGTAGTTGTTGTTGTTGTTGTTGTTGTTGTTGTTGTTGTTGTTGTTGTTGTTGTTGTTGTTGTTGTGGCTGTGCTTTGTGCTTTGGCTGCCGGCCATTGCCATTTATCATATTCGCAAAGCTGTAAAAGCAGCAACACCAACAGCAGCAGCAGCGGCAGCAGCAGCGGCAGCAGCAACAGCTGTCAATATGCTGTTGAGTGTGGTCAGTGACAGCAGCAGTAGCAGCGGCAGCGCAAATGCAAGACGCGCGCTTGCATGTCGACTTTGCTGCTTATGAATTGGCCAACAACAGCAACATGTTTGACAACGGTACCAGTATACCCAAGCCCCCTTCGCTCCCACTCAATGCATTTGGCGATCAGTTGCTGCTGCGATTGCTGCTGTTGCTGCTGTTGCTGTCGCAGTCGCAGTCGCTGCCGGCATATTACGCGCAGGCATGTGACGCCACGCGCCTGACACTGAGACTGACTCATTTTGGGGTTTTGGGGCTTGCGTATAAATTTATTTAAATTGTGGAAAAAAAAAATTGCATTGCCTTGCGCTTTTTGCATTGTTTGCGCTTGTTGTTGTTTATTGTTTTTTTTTTTTGTTATTTTTTTTTTACTTTCGGTTTTCATTTTTTTTTTTTGTTTGTCTCTCAGCAAAAGCAACAGCTGCAATTGTGGCTGTTGTTGGTTTTGTTGTTAATTTTTTTATGGCGCTTATCAATTATTTTCTCGTTGCATACGAAATTTTATTTAAATTTTTTTTGTCGATTGGATTGTTGGTGTTGTTGTTGTTTATTGTTGCTGCTAGTATTGGTGTCTATATAGCTGGCTGTGTGTGTGTGTGTGTGTGTGTAATTGCATAAGAATTATCAATATATATGCAATTTTATGCAGTTGTCAATGGGCTGGCATTGCGTGGGTGGTCGGTGGTGCGTAGGTGGCAAACTCATCGAAAATGTATAACGGTAAAAGACAACAGCAATGACAACAACAACAACAGCAACAACAACGGGTCGCTTATATCGTTGCTTCATTTGCAATCGGCTGCTAATTGAATTTTTCAATATGGAAATTGGCATAAATTTATAAAGTTTAGCAATTTGATAATTGTGCTATAAATATATGCAGTGCGTACGCGTGTATATAAACAAATATATGTATGTATATCAATATAAATATGTATATATATCTATGAATGTAGGCTTTAATGGTCTTCTGTATAAGAATTAAGAAATAAAACTTAATAAAGAAGCTTTTTAGAGTTTAATACCGTTTAGAAATGTTCACACCTATACATATATACATATATAAATACATACATAAATTTACATGTATTGGTACACGTGAGTATGGCACTTAACGGAACTTTTTTTTTTTTTTTTTTTGAGTTAACAGCAATGAAATAGACCATAAAAAATACCTCTAAATTTGAGTGTAAACTTTTTTTTATTATTATTATTATTACTTATTAAATGCAATGTATGTATATCTGTATGTATTTATTTATGTATCTATGTATGTATGTATGTACATAATGTTTTTGTTTCTGTTTTTGTTACTCTTATGGTGCTTAAAAAAATTTGTCACGTTCTGTGTGTGGCAAAAGCAAAGCGTTTTTAACAAAAATTGCACGCACTCAAACGCACGCATTAATTTGAACGCCAAACACTCAAAAAAAAAAAAAAAAAAAAAATAACTAGATATTCTTTTTTTGCTTTTTGTTTTTGTGTTTTCTGTATTTGTTTTTGTTTTTGTTGTTGTTGTTTTTTTCTTCATTTATTTGCAATTTTTGCATTAACGAAACACTCACACTCACATTTTGAATGTGCGAACGTATTTGCGATAATTTATTAGTCCCACATTTTTTGACATAGATCTCTTCTGGTAGCGCGAAACGTTTGGATAGACAGTGCGTATATTCTGTTGACGTTCAAATTTCTTTTTGTTAGATTGACTTGGGGTTTTTATTTGCCGAAATCAGTTTATAAACATTATCTTTTACATTCCGTGCGATCGTGCAGACGGAAACATATTGCCTGACCGAAAGACACCTGTTGCTAATAACGGAACCGCAAAACATTTGCCAACGTTCAATACGCAGATGTTAAGCATGCAAAATAGACAATTTTATTTTTTTGCTATTGCTGTTCGCTAATGAAATTTCTTAAATTATAAAAGCATTGCACGCGCATATATGTAATATTGGTGTAAATGTTTTGCTGTTGATAGTTTTTAATTTAAAAAAAAAAAACAAAAAAATAAATTTCAAATATTTATATATATATATCTATATACACTTACACGTTCCACACAACCGACAATTTCAACCGCCAAATCGACACTGAGCAGTGCGGCACATTCTAATTGGACTATGACAATTGAATGCTTACACTTTAGTATGTCGTTAAAAATACTACACTAGTGCTGCCAAATCAAAAATTAATAACATTAATCGATTACTTTTAAATGATTTTTGATATTTTTACATTTTTTATAGTTATCAAACGATTGATTAAGATTAAATATTTTTAAAATTTAATTAATTAGTTTTATATTGCATAGTTTCGCAACAGATAACAAGCGATATAATATCGATATATTGTAAATTTTATAAAATATTGCGAATATATCTTTGTAATTGTTTAATTTATATCATAATTTTAAATTCAATTTCTTAGAGAATAAAAACAAACTAAAATATATCATAGCACAGATAAATCGATTATAAATCGATGTGATAACTTTTTAATATACTTCAATAGTTGCAAGGGCTAACAACGATTTGAATACTGCATTCATAACGGAAAAATATGTAATATATTAACAGGTATACTATATTCGGGTGTGCTTAAATTGAACTATTTTTATATTCTTATTAAGTAATTAAACATTTATTATCTAAATTAAATCATGGTAAATCTAATAGATGTTTTTAAGTTTTGTTGACATTTACATTAGACAAGAAATTATGTATACAGATAATATATAACATAATTCGAAGAAAAAAGTAGAAAATTAAAATAAATCATTGCATGTAATAGAAAGAAAATTACATAAAAATAAATTTTGAATTTGAATACATTTAATATTTTTATTTGGTATATTTTTTTACATGAGTTTTTAAAAATAATTATTCTTGCACCTATCGATTGCTCGGCATTGCTGCATTCTTAACCGTGCGTGAGAGCCATGGCATGGGCAGACTAGTTGTCACACCACTAATAAGAACAATCGATAACGATACAGTAGTAGCCGTAGTCATTTACAGATTCGTGACAAATATTACAAATGTGTTGTTTCCCGAGTGTGTGAGTGCGTGCAAAAAAAATAAAAAATAAAAAAAATTCAACCTAGTGTTAATTATTAATTACTAACAATAGTGAAATCGTATCAGAGAACCACGCGGTAGCAAAAACTTCAAGATGAGTGGCGGTGGCATGGATAAAAGAAAACTCTCGTAAGTAATATTTTGCGAATGCTTTTTTCTGCATATTCCCTTTTTTTTTTCTTCTCTTCTGCGCACACATACATACTAACACACACACGCACACACACTGTGCAGATGGCAGATGCGCATTGCCAACAACAGCGGCAGCGCAGTCGGCGTTCAATTGATTTTCCGCGGGCCAGCAACAACAAAAACAAAAAAAAAACGCCAGCAGCAGCTGAAACGTGTAGCTAAATGCTGATGCCGTCTATTGAATTCCTTTGGATATATATCAGGATAAACAAGCGAAATATACACAATTACAAATGTGTTAAAAGCTAGGGCAGCTGTTCGAGGATTATGACTCTGTGTGTGTGTGTGTATATATACATTTATGTATATATATATATATATATATATATATATATATATATATTTGTATATTTGTATATGTATATGTGGGTGTATGTTGAAGTAGCTTATGTCTACCGATAGTTAGAAATTCTCATTCAAACCAGTGATTTGTTCGTGAGATATTGACGAAATTAAATAATATATATATAAACTTGTTTCTATATATATTATATATTATATATTTAGTTTTATTTTTATTTCTTACAACTATAATTATACAAGCACATTGATGTTTTTGATAACAACAAGTGCTGCTCTCAACCACTCACCCTCCCTCTCTCGAAATACCTATAAACATACGCATACTCATACAGCTAGACGTCAATGTTTGTTATCGCTTTATAACTACTTTTTATTTCGAACACTTTAGTTGGTAATACCTGCAAAATATTTGGCAGCTTGTGTCCCCATTCGCCCTCAACAGTGTTGCCGATATTTGGCTTCTTTCTTATAGATAATTTTGGCTATCTTTTTATTAAGTTAAACTCTTTCTATTACTTTGTGTGACTTTTGGTTTATCAATCAAAAAATTGACATTTCCATTACAAATTGTGCCGCAAGGTTAAACCTTGCAAATTGGTTTTCTTTTCTTTTTTTTTTTCAATATGTCAAGGAAAATAAAAGAAATATATATATAAATGAATCAGTAAAAGATAAAAATATATTATATTGATTGATAATAAAATGTATTTACCTTTAAAAAAAAAAGAAAATATTTATTTTATGATAAAATTAACCAGTTTCTAATTTCTTTTCTTTGGAAATTTTCGCTATTTTGTAACCCTAACACACCTTTGGTTGTATTACGCATATATATGTACATAAGAATGTTAATGTGTGTGCGTGCATATATGTTTGTATTTGCGAAATATATATTATATGTGCAATTATAAATTTACTGTATGAGTAATACACGAGTGGCATTTCTTTGCCCCAATTTTAAACAGTTTAGTTCAAGGGTCAAACTGTGCTGCCTTGTCAAGCTAAATGTGTATATATAAATATATATGTATGTATGTGTGTCCTTGGCCTTGTGGCATGTTTTGATGGTCATTCATTTCGTCAGCTGTGTAAATGATCTTCCGTCTACTTAGTTTGACGCTACATAACTATTATGTTCTTTCCTTTCCTTTTACCTCTTATCAGCACGTAGATTTTCCGTTACGCGCATAAGTTGCTAAGCCATAATAAGCCACTCTGGCAAATCTGTTCCACAATAATGTAAAATGGATTGGTGTGCACTATATATATATATATATATATATGTATATATATAAATGTATATAAATAGGCAAACGCCCAAGTAAGAAAAATCCATATGAAATGCACAAGCTGCTTATAAAAAGCAACCAAAGAAATGAAAGAAAAATTTTTGCAGCTGCTTTTTGATAGAGGAAAAGTGTAAGGAGGGGGGGATGCTAAAATGTTGTAAAGGGATAGGGAAAGCTACATCTTGGCTGCATTTATGGGCACGTCATCAATGCCAAGTTGCTTCCAACGTTGCTGCTGCTGCTGCTGCGTACGCATATAACCGAATGTCATCGCACAACCGCGCCCTAACGCTGCCCCCCGCCCAGCCCCGCCCAAACACTTAATGCTCAATGTCGAATGTCTGTGTTTACTTACTTACTTACTAGACCCACAGCTAACCACAAGGAACCACCCAAAGGGGCAATAGTTAGGTGTGTAAAATGTCTATGTATGGTTTGCTATCGCGTGTTGCATTGCATTTAACTGTTGCTGTGAAAAAAGAAACATGGGGAAAATGCCTAACAACGTATCACCCATACTGAAAGCTTTGAACCGTTGCTTAGTCATCAACGCCACATTGCTGCTTCTTGCTAGCGATTCGTCGGCAGTCGTGTAACTTATCGCTACGTGCAAAGTATAATCTCCCCTCTCTCTCTCTCTCCCCCCACCATCGCATCTGCTCCATAATATATATATATATATATAGGAAACGTTTTAACACACATTCAGCCTCAGTTGCCGACTGCTCTATACCAATAACGAAAAGATTGTTAATTTGTCGACGGATTGAACTGCTTTTCAATTGTGCAATCTTATAGTAAGAGGAGCTGACGATGACGGCGACAGTTAATTGATAAAGTAAATGTGCAATAAAAAAATAAATTAAAAAAAATACTTGCAATTGTTTTGGTATCTGAGAAGGGGGATTCCCTAGCCTTTTCTATAACTACAAATATGTTTATATTTATATAATGATTACTGTTGCTTGCTATATTTACATATATTCATACACACACACACACACATATATATATATATGTATATATATATATATTTGAATAAAGTAATCTTATTAATATACAATCGGATTCCATGTGCCATTACTCAAAGATTTATTGAAAGAACAACTTTGCCTTAAAAAAGAGATAAAGGGATCTAATGGAATCGAAAAGTATGTAACAGGTAGAAATAATCATCTGAAACCCTATTAATATATATATATATATAATATATATTCTTGTTCAGGACGACAAGACCAGTCGATCTAGCCATATCCGTCTGTTCTTCCGTATGAACACCTCTTTCCCATAGACTAAAAGAGCTATAGATTCGTTACGCTATACGGTTGTGTTTTAGATTTTTGAATTTCCTCCCCTAAACCCCGCAATACGAAAAAAAAACGATTATTAAGCACAATTTTTAACCGATCGAATTTCTTTTGGGCACACATAATACTTAAAGCATTCTTCATCTACTTTCTGAATTTCGTTAAGATTGTTTAAAAAACACGGCAGTTATACAACATTAAGTATCGTGCTATATAGCGCGGGGGGGGGGGGGGGGCTAAGAACCGCGCTCAATGGCTTAAAGTATGTGAAGAACTGTGTATGTATGTGTGTGTATGGTTGTGTCGTAGTCGGATACAGTCGACTACAGATTTCTTACTTGTTTTTTTATTTTTTCATTTCATTAAAATTCTTTGCTTAGTTATAACTTTAATATATATATATATATATATATATATATATGTTTAATCTGGTTTACTTTTAGCACATCCGGTGATTCGCTTTATGAAATTTTGGGACTTCCTAAAACAGCAACAGCTGATGATATTAAGAAGACTTATAGGAAACTTGCACTCAAATACCATCCAGATAAAAATCCAGACAATGCTGATGCTGCTGATAAAGTATAGCATATAAAAGAGATCTTATTATATTTATAAATTTATTAATAACATTTATTGTTCATACACACACACACATACGTACAGTTTAAGGAGGTCAATCGAGCGCACTCAATATTGAGCGATTTAACCAAACGGAATATATATGATAATTATGGATCATTGGGTCTATATATTGCGGAGCAATTCGGTGAGGAGAACGTGAATGCATACTTTGTGGTTACATCGCCAGCGGTTAAGGTTAGTACTTTAATATATAATCTACTTCTTTACTATATAACAGAGCATGTAAATAACAGTTGAGCATTTCAAAGTGTCAATAAATAACTCTCACTCATAGACGTTTTCAGTTAAAAGTCTGAAAATAAACGTTTGCATTGTGTCTCATGTCAAACGATCTTCGCTCAACTTATAAGCTTTATATTGATTCTTTTAGATACTGCTCAGTAACTGAACGATTTGCGTTGAGAGTGAGAAGTAAAAGTCTTTTCGGGATTGTAAAAATATTCAAGCAAGTCATGAGCATTTTTGATTTCAGTAAGAAACTGTAGTCAACTGTACCCGATGACATAAACACCTTTGACTACAAACGAACGGACAGACATAGGGATAAAAAGAAGACGGATAGTTGAATCCTGTCCTGATAAAGAATATATATACCTAATAGGGTCTTAGATGATAATTTATACTTGCTAGATACTTGTCGTTTTACACAATTCCATTACCCCCCTCCCTTTTCTTTTTTCCCAGGCAAGACTTTTTGCCTTGAGGAATAATTTTTTCAATCCCTAATAACTTTCAGTTTGTGAGCACTAAAACTTTCCAGTCCCTTTGGGTGTTTAGGCAAAGACTTTGAAAAATATTAGCTCAATTGGAAAAGCTTAAGCGATAGACGAAATAAATAGAAAATAAAAGTTATGCTCAGACTTTAAGCAGGTTTGTGATTATATCGGTTATATTATTGCTTATAATATTGCTCAACTCTTATTTACATGTTATATGATATATGTTTATATATATATTTTTATTTTATTTTCTTTTTTTTTTTTACAGGCTTTGGTGATTTGTTGCACAGTTTTGACGGGCTGCTGCTGTTGTTGCTGCTGCTGCTGCTGTTGCAATTTCTGTTGCGGCAAATTTAAGCCGCCAGTCAACGAATCCCACGATCAGTATTCACATTTGAATGTGAGTGATGTTTGATTTGGTTATTGATACGCGCTCTAT
>JBAMBS010001025.1:0-24685 GCA_037044455.1 Zygothrica quintamaculata
TATTTGAGTACTCATACACTATAGTCTACAACATGGCATTTGAATAATTGAGTTTGAGCTGGAGTCCCTCTCCCCTCGTGCTTCCTTGAGAGCAGTTTAAGCGCTTGTTTGTTACAATCGCTTGCCAAGAGCCCTAAAAATGTTGCGTTGTTGTCAACACGCAGCGCTGCTCCCAGTTGGGCGTAGTTTCATTTCATTTGAATGGCGTCTACGTGCCCCGCATAGTCAATGACAAGTGGCAGCTGCTGCTACAGTTGCTGTTACTGCTATTTACCATTTGGTTCTGCTGCTTCTGCTGTTGCTGTTGCTGCTATTACTGCTTCAAATCAAGCATCAATCTGCTCGGTCAGCTACTCAGTTGAGTCGCAGTAACTCTGTCACATTGTTGTTGTTTACTTTGTGCAATTAAATGTTTAATTTGATTCGCTTAAAGTCCTGCTTTGTTGATTTCATTTGTATTTTGCTTTTCTAATTCGAACAGATGCCAAATGCCAAATGCCAAATGCCAAATGCCGAATGCCAAATGAAAACTGGAAGCTAAAATCCAACAGCAACATTACGTAGCCGCCATGTAAGCCAACCGCTGTCAATTAGGCAAACGGTGTTGACAATGAGCCAGCTTACGCTTCACTAGCTAAAAGCAAATGCTGCTCCATATTCTCGTCCTATCATACATTCAGGTTCATTAAAAATCCTGTTAGGCAATAATGGCACTGTCGCTTCTCTTCCTATCTGACTGTCTACCTCACTGTCTACCTCTCTGTTTGCCTCTCTGTCTGCCTCTCCTCTCCAAATTTCAACAAAGATCCTTGCCAATGCATATGTTAGTGCGGATGTGCGAATGCGTATGTATATGTGTGTCTATATGTATGCGTATGTGTCTGTGTGTGTGCGTAACGCTCCTGGCTGTTTGCAGAAGGTTATATTGTTTGAACTTGTTCAGTCAGTCAGTCAGTCAGACAGTCATTTGTTTTGTAGCTGTTTTAACGAGTCCTTGCCAGCTTTCATGCTGTTTAATGCGAGCTACTAAAATGCCCATTAAATATATAATCTTAATTATTATTTGAAATCAGCTCAAGAAATCAGCATCAAGTTTTAACTAAGTAAATAAAGGTGAAAGAAACTTGAGCATGATTTAAGTGCTTTTCACTGCTTTTCATCGCTATCCACTGCTTATATCCTATAAATTATACCTGGTAATCAGTTTTAATATGCTTCATATGAACAATAGACAGATTAAGTATAGATTATCAACTCTCAAGTGTCATAGGTGTTGATTTACATCCTGTCTATATTCAATATAGATTTACCGTACTGTTCTGCAGCTATGAAAACGACAGGAAATATGGCAAAATGTGCTGGAAATTTAACATTCATCTTATGCTGTTGATGGGTAAAAGTCTTGACCGCAACAACTCACACGTAACTGTCAACATCAACGGCATCCGGAAGCCAACACAACACAGCACAACAGGCAACCAGTTGCACTCTCCTCCACTCATACCCAAACCGAGTCTCAGTCCCAGACTCAGTCTCAGTTTCATTTCTCTACTTTCCCATTTATGCTGTGGACTCTTCTCTCTCTCTCTCTCTCTCTCTCACTCTCACTCTTTTATTGTTGCTGATGCCACAGCCATTGTTGACATTGCCATGCCATTCATGGCATGCCCCAACTGGTACAATGCAACTGCACTTGTGTGTGTGTCTGTGTGTGTCTCTTCTGTCCACGTTTATTTATAAACTGTGTGCTGCGATTTCTCAACTGCAATAAGTGAGTTGACTCTTTTAAGGTATTCTACATATACATATATGTAATGGTAACGGTAACGGTAAAGGTAATGGTAACGGTAACAGCAATGGTAATGGTAACGGTATATATTTCAGTTTATACTTTTCTTTTTCGTTTTCGTTATGCTTCATGCTGTTACGCTTCATTTGGCACAACACAATTTAATTTCGTTTTTGGACTCTTTGTTGGCCATTTATTTTTGGCCTTTTACTTTACAGTTAATTTGTGTCCAGTGCACGTTCCAAAAGTTGCGAATTACAATTCACTTTCGACACTTTCCACAAGGACAAAGCAAACATGATCAAAAAGAAAACGGAGAGAAACAAGAAGAAAAACAGTGAAAAACAAAAGAAAACAAAGGTTTACCTCTTGTACGAGCATTGTATATATTAATCGAATATTTCGATTCCGATTTCGATTTGCTCTTTGTCTGTGCGTGACAATTTCAGGACTTTGTCCTTGATTTATGTGTGTACTATATGTGATTATATGGCATGTGTTGTGTGTGTGTGTGTGTGTGTGTGTGTTTGTGTGTGATAAATCTTGTTTGATTTTGGCTAATGTACGCATTATTTCCACACATTTTGACCTTTAATGCTATTGGCTATACTGATCTGTTACCTATTAGCATGCAAAGGACTCAACCAGCTTTGCTTCGACTGTTTCCACTAGCTGCTTCTCTCCCTCTCCCTCTTCCTCGCCTTCTGTCTCTCTGTCTCTTTCTCTCTCTAATTTTGATACTGCCTCTGGCTCGTTCTCCCAATTTCGCGCTAATTAACTATGTGCCAAACCAAACCAAATTTTAGCTGGAACTTTGCCAGACCAACTCCTATGTGTTTACTTGCGTACATGTGTGTGTGTGTGTGTGTGAATGGTTGTTTGTGTGTGCTTATGTGATTTCATGCTTGTTGCCTGCAGTAGCAGCAGCAGCAGCAGCATCAGCAGCAACAGCAACAGCAACAGCAGCAGCCAAAGTTACAATTTATGAGTACATCCTGCCGCGCTAAGCTTGTGTAAGCAGCACCAGCAATAAGAGCATGAGGATGCTCGTCCTTTAGCTGGCACGAGGAGTGGAGGGGGAGGGGGATGACAGGAGATGCTGCTAGAGCAGCAATGCCAGATGTAGTCTTTATCGTCACCATTGTCGCTGCCTTGCTTTGCCATTCTTTGCCTTGTGGGTGGGGGAGGGGCGTGCCAAGCAAATACTTGTAACAGTTTGCTTTATATTTAAGAGCAAACGCCTTTCCGAAAAAGCAAAGGAAAAATATATACCGTTCAAGCATCGCACATTGCAGCGTGTCCTGATTTGGATTTGTCAGCACCAGCCCCTATCCCCAGTCCACCTACAGCTGCCCCATTCTGATTGCAACTCAGCGTCCTGCTGCTGCTGCTGTTGTTGCTGCTGCTGCCACATCACTTGACAACATGAAGAGGCAACTAATTTTCGTAAATTTTTTGCCAAATGCCATTTATAAAGTTTGACGAACTCAACTCATTTAGCAAGTCAAAAATTTCATTTAGCGTAAACATTCTCCATGTCAAGCCCAAACAGGGCTTAAAGACAACGAGTAGTATTTTAGTTGTTCTTTTTTGTTGCTGTTGTTGCCAGTTACGACTTGCCACTTGCCACTTGCCGCTTGCCACTTGCCAGTTACCAGTTGTTGGCAGTTGACAACTTTTTAACTGCGCTTCGATGGGTTTTTATGAACTTTTTGTAACGTTCTGTGTGTGTGTGTGTGTGTGTGTATGTGTGTATGTATGTATGTATATGTATGGGTATGTATAAGGAGGTATAAGAGACCCTAAGATAAAAATAACCCAACAATGAATGCATTCAGTTGAAATTTCTTTGGCAATTTCTTTTAACGCAACTTTCAAAGTTTTGCTGCAAAAACCATGTCAAACAGTTGAGCACTTGCCTTGCTTTTTGCTTGTCTTTGATGCTTATAGGAGGAGCATCAATGGTTGCGATTACTCCTATTCCAATTGCAAATAATGTTGCAAGTACTCTATATATATATATATATATACAGCTATATACATTATCATTGAAGTTGTCTGCAAATCGAGCAATTCAATTGCTATGTGGGTCATTTTATTTAATAATTCCCACAGTAACAAACATTGGCTAAATCTATGGGGCAGTAGTAGATGCTTAACTATATAGCATGAGTCATATATATATATATATATATATATATATACTGCTGAGGCAGCTATAGAAAGAGAGAGAGAGAGAGAGAGAGAGGGGTGAAATGAGATTTGGTGAAAATGTTTCATAAGCTGTTCAAAGCACAAGAGATGTGAATGGCTCTATGCAGCTTATAAGGACGCGTAGGATTTGGCCCAACGACAATGACACTGCCTTTGTCAGTAAAGCGAAATAGAAGATAAATATAGATAAAAATAGAAGAAGAAGAATTTAAGTTAAATGCTTTAAGATTGGGATTAGTTTTGTGTGGAGGCGCAATCTCTGTGTGGGCTGTGGCATTGTGGCAGGTGTGAAATATATGTATGCCACTTAATCAGCTCAAGTGCTAGACTTGTCCATAGATATTTCTGTAATACATGGCAGAATTTAAGATAGAGGAAAAAAAACCATATTAAAACATTAAGGGTAGTCCTTAAGCTGCTTATTGATCATCCTTTTACTTGCAAGCGTGTTTCCCTTCAATTTTTATTAAATTGATTTAAATTTTCATTTCATTTTTTTTTTTCGTCTGGTTTCTTTGATAGTTTTAATGTCATATTTTAGTTTATATTTACACGCAACTTTAAGGCACATTTTAACCTAGTTAAGTCTCATAATAGCCAACTTTTCTGGTCAGTTTATCGCATTGCCTTCACGCCAATTCACAATGGCCTAAAGCACTTTGCATGCAACGCGACATATTATTTCCGCCTTATAAAGTTTTGCTGCTCGACTTTTCAGCGCCGTGTCAAGTATGCCAGCATGTGTATGTATGTATCTGTGTATGTATATATGTGTCTGTGTATGTGTGTGTATGTATGAGTGTGAGTGGCAAACCCAGATGCTTATCGCTGCTAAAATTATGGGCCAAAACTTAAGTACGGTGTAAGCCCCAGAAGATTTACAGTACGTCGAGTCTATGAACGTACCCAAAATAAAAGCAACTCCTTAACAACGCCTGCAATGTTTCCCCAAACCAAAAGCCAATGACTAATTATAATTTTCTACCATTTCTTACCAACCCCTCCCCCCCATCCACCAACACCCACTTCTTCTACTTGCAGATGAAGGCGAACGCTAATAGCAGCAGTAAATTATGGCAAATGTTAATTAAAAGGCAACAACAACCACAAAAACAACAACAACAACAACAACAACATCATTATTGACTTTTATAGTAAATTTGAAGCTATATATATATATTAAAGTTTGAGGCAAGGTAAATACATGCATCAATCTCTGACTACAACGGCAATATGTAGTAAGCCAAATATGCTGCATATTGCAATAAAGAGAATACAGTAAACAATGTCAATGCCTATTTACATGGCGCATGAAAAATGGCCATTGCTTTTCAATCAAATTGAAGCGAATGTTCAATTCATACACAGAATGGACAGCAGTGACAGCTTTAGCAACAGCAATAACAACAACAACAACAGCAGCAACATCAACAGCAGCAGCAACAACAGCAACAAAACCAATGCAAAGGCAAAACACATGGAAATGACATAAAGCCGCTTAAGAGCACAAAACAAACAAACAGCAAAACAAAGAAAGAAAAATACCAAAAAAAAAGAGAAAAAGAAAAAGAAAAGAAAAACGAAACACACACATAAATAAAATACAATAAAATAAAATAAAAGCCGCATCGACATAAAATCGAACAGCAATACAAGCAACGCGGCGTATACGTGATTAATTGCACTTTAAATACAATCAGCAAAAGCGAAATAAAAATTTTTACAAAATGTTGCCAACAAATGTGATGACGTTCATGAAAAAGGTAAGTTACATATATTCATATTCAACCAAGCAATAAATCAAACATATATATCTATATATATATATTTAAATTTTTCTTTTACTTTTCTTCTTTTATTTGTATAAGCATTCTTTATTATATTATATATTATTGCTGTAATGCGCATTGTTTGACAGCTGGTCGTTGGCTCAGCTGTTCTGTTATTGGATGTTTAATACATATATACATATAATTAAATATATAGATAGCCATAAGTATATATGTAATATTTTAAGTCCTTCAGTTGCATATGAAAGCAGTAAAATGCAGCGAAAGCAGTTCTTCAACTCAATTTATTGTTTCATACTTCGGCTCAGCTGTAAATACGATTATATATAGTAAAAGGTTTTGTATGTATATATATATACATATATATAAAAAATGTATATATCAGTGATATCAGTTAACTAACCGACCAGCTGCTGTGGCTGTTTAAGCCCTTTTCAAACAGGGATCAGGGCAAAGACAAACAACGCTAAATCGCGAATGGGGGAAAATCTACAAACAAACAAACTTTTTAATTAAAAAGTCCGATAAATGCTTCTAACGCCTCACTGAATATCTTTTTTTCTTTTATGCGTCCTTTTTTTTTGCTCAATATATACAAATATATATATATATATATTTATGTCTGTATATAAAAAAGAATATATATACATTTATATATATAAATAAAAAGGCAGCAATCAAAGCGGTTCAATTGTCCCAAAAACACCTGCCTGAGGCGGAGATTTTTGCTTTCTTTTCATTTTGCTGCATTCAAAGACTGCATAAAATTAGACTTAAGCTTAGCCAAAAATAATGCCAAAGAAGTATACAAATACACAAATAAACAGATAAGCAGCAAAAGCAAAAAAAAGGAAAGAAGAAGAAGAAGAAAACCAAAGAGCCTTCAAGTAAAATAAAAGTGTAAATTCCGCTGAAATTCTTATTTGGGCCACGCAACGCAACAGAACTCTTAGCAAAAGTTCATAAAGAAAAAAAAAAGCAGACAAAAAAATTAAAGTAAAATAAAATAAATTTAAGTGAAAGTATAGTCAAAGTAAAAGTAAAAGTAAAAGTATCTGAAAGTATCATAAAAACAGGACAGACAAATGCCAGGACAACCGATGTGTGTTTGAAGAGTTGATTTCATTCAACGAAGAAACTTTGATTAGACCAAATGAAGCAAAAAATCAAAGCATAGAAACACCCAACTCAAGACGATGATGTGCTGATGACAGTTGTCTCTTTTTTCAAATAGGAGCAGCAACAACAGAAATACAAAACAAGAAACAACAACAACAACAACATCGAAAACGTTAACCAAAAAAATGTAAAAGGATTGTGCAAAGTTTTTCCTATTTGTTTTGCCATTTAAATAGCTAACAGAATTTCTATGTATGTTGTGCATGTAGGTATATACTCACACACACATATATACTTGTGAGAGTGTGTGTGTTGCTTTTCTCATATATATTATCTTTTGGTAAAAAGAAATAACAGACTTCAAAGGCAATCAGTCAGGCAAAACAGACAGCAGCCAAACCAAGCAAAAGCGGGACAGCAAACAACAAAAAAGCACAAGCGAGAGAAAGAGAGAGAGAGAGAGAGAGAGAGAGGGTGAGCTGAAGATAGACTGTGAAAGCAACTGCTGCTAATTATATGCAGTAATTTTCGTAATAGTTTTCCTGGACTTTATCAGCACATATACACTTAAACACAAGCCCGCACATGGTTGGCTGCTGCTGATGTTGGTGTTGGCTGCTGCAGTTTGCGGCTCACAGTTGTCTGTGGTTGCACTGGTATTCCCCAACCACAGATGTACAGCCACACTAACACATACACAAACAGTTGTACATATAATACATTACAGTAAAGCTATAGAGAGAATTGTTTGCCACAAGATGTCTAAAGACTTTCATTAATCTCTCGCTTACTCTATGCTTTGCAATAGAGCAAATAGCTGTACATAATCCGATACATTAACAATCGTATAAGTATATTCTGTTAATGAGTTGTGTCTTAAAGGGTATACAACTTACTTAAAGTATAGCTTAATGTAGTGTATCAGCGTTTCGTTGTAAGCTTAACAATACGAGTAAATACTTGGTTTCGTTTCATTGATTTTTATATGCATTCAACTGCATTTCCTGTCCCCGTTTTCATAATAAACGCAAATGCTGCTGATGCTGCTGCTGTTGCAGCTGTTTCATTCTTCTCTGTTACATTATATATTTCCCCCCTCTCTCTCTCTCCCTCTCTCTTCTGCTGTCTCTCTCTTAGTCGATGTCTGCTCATATTACATATTGACTTGCATTTTATGTAGCATACTTTATGACCATAAAGAGGGAACATATGGCGTATGCGGATTACGTATATTGTGGTCTTTTGGCCACATCAGCACCACTCAAATGCCCGTACAGCACACCATAATATTTGGCACTAAACACAGTAACTATTTTCGGTGTAAGCCATGTGGTAACATAAAATGGCAATATGCTCTAGCTTACCTCTATGCCCATAACAAAACAGAGAGAGAAACAGAAAAGAAACAAAATGATAATAAATGACAAAATTAACACGGCAATAATTGCATGCACAAAGAGGCTGCTGTAAGACGTTGACACATACGCAGGCAAAGTAGTTTGTCAGCCAACCTGATTATACATGTATGTGTGAAATGTGAGGGAGAAGGGTATAGGAGGGAGTGTGTTAGCAGGCCATTGAGTACATAAATTAAAGGCAGAGCTGAGGCAAGGCAAAGGCAAGGATAAACGTGTGTACGTGTTTGTAGGGTGAGATATTATTAAGGTTTTTCTTTTCCTTTGCTAGCGGTATAGTTAGTTTTCACACACGTACATACAGACACATACATAGAAATAGACATAAATCCGCAACATGGATATTACCTTGAGGCCGACTTCAAATGACATCATCAAAAATGTAGCCCAAGCTGAGCACAAAGCGGCTATAATCTGACACTAGACAGCGCTTATGTAGTTGAGGCTGAGTGCGGCCCCCAAAGGTAGGCAACGAAAAATGTTGCAGCCAAAAGCACTTAGCGTAATTTGCGCTGTCTCTACTCTAGTAGTGTAAATAACAGCAAGTGAGACAGAGACAGGGTCAGTGAGAGAGAATAATGAATAGAGATAGAAGATATGCTCTGGTCTGTGTGCTTAGACCTTAAAGGCAACGGATGGCAACAGTGAAAACACTGGCAACAGTGGCAAACGGCAAGTGGCAAGTGGTAAGCGGTGAACGATGAACAGTGAACAGTGAACGTTGAATGGTAAGCGGTAAGCGGCTGATGGCGGTTGTTTGTTCCGGTCTCGTCGCCGCCATCGCTTTGGCAAATAGAAAATTTCCACTTCATAAAATGCTGACAACGCAGAGCACTTATGTTTCCAGAGGCTCAACAGGAGCTACCGCCTAGTCAGCTATCTAAATTGTTGTTGTTGTTCTCTTCTTATTGTTGTTGCTCAGCTATCTTATATTTTGTATGTAAACTTATATGTGTGTATGTGTGTGTGTGTGTGTGTATGTCTGTGCATTAAAAAGAATGACGGTAATTTTTTGAAAGCCGCTCTTCTGGCACTCGTCTTGTAGTTTAAACAAAAATTGCTTGCCTCATTTTACGATTCCTTGGCAATTTGTTGCGCTTCAGACACAGACGGTCCAGCAGTTAAAAAATGAATGAAAGAAGGAAACAGTACAGAAACAGAGAGAAAAACGAAAAAGACGAAAACAGAAAACAGAAAAGAATACAAACAACAACAAAAGAAACAACAACAACAACAACAGCAACACACAAAAAGTACCCAAAAATAAAACTCAGCCCATTATTTCACCTGCCTACGCTTTATTGGGGCTCCCGGAACCCCAATGACGATGCCACAATATGGATACATGAGTTGGCAATCCACATGATGAACGATAAGTGAAAAGTGAAATCAAATGAAATTAAGAGAATTTAGTGGCATAAGGATGTGGAACAGCTGGAGAGCAAGTAAAAGTGTTTGATTTTCGAAGTGAATTTGTAAACTCAATACAAAATTATTGAAGTATGCTCATAACTATAAATATTTTTTGTGGATGCCACAAATGAAGTAATCGTTAATATTTATACGGTTATTGTGTATTGTTGGTTTTAACATTTTACTACAGCTGCTGCTGGTTTTTGTTTCTTCTATTATCTTGCAGATGGTCGCCACCGATGAGCAGACCAATGAGCGGCACCAACATGCAACAGATTCCGGTGGTGGCGGCTCCAATACGGGCGCTTTAAACAAAATGAAGGCAACACTTTCCTCATCGCTCTTGACCGTGACAGACAAAGGTAAGTGTAGGAATTTATTGGGTTTTAAAGTTACCTTAAGCTGAGCTGGGATTGAGTTTCAGATTGGGATTGATATTGGGATGAGTCATGAGCTTGGGCGTGGGCGTGGGCGTGGGCGTGGGCGTGGGCGTGAGCGTTACTGTGGCGCTTGGCTCGTAAGTGCATGCGAATTTATGGCATGAATTTTTATACAAGTGCCTCATAAAGCTGCTTCTAAACTTTACGTAAAACTTTCCCCTTGCAATGCCATACAGCCACAGCTGAAGTTGTATAAAAAAATGTATTCCGTATACGCAAAGGTAGCACAAACAAAGGGCCAAAGATAGAGAGAGAGAGAGATCTAAGTAAGCGCTCAAAGTGCACGCAACTTTTAACAATAAGCCAACACAGGAGATGTGCTAAGCCAACGTTCATCCTTTCTTCACAACGAATCCATACTCCATACCATACTCTACCATATTAAACAACCAACCTTCACTTTACTCTAAACACTACCTGCTATATCTTAGCCAGGTCTACTGGTTAGTTTATGGCACTTTAACCTTGTACAAAGCATCAAACGGTGCGTATACGCAATTCACTTGAATTTGTGTGTGTGTGTGTGTGACTTATGGCACGATACAAGTAAAATTGAATTATGCAAGGGTCAGTGTCAGTCACTCTTGGCCAATGCGTCAAGTCAAGTCATTGGCATTTGTATTATCATTGTCATTGTTATGATGCTATAAACACAACTGAGAGTTATAGAATTTTACTACTAGTGTCCAGGGCATAAATTCAATGTCAATAAACGACAAGCAACAGCAGCAACAGCAGCAGCAGCGCAACAGGAGCTGCTGCACCCACTCACTCACAGACACACACATACATACACAGTGTGCTTGTGTTGACTTTTGTATTATATATATATATTTTTTATTGCTTTTTAGTTGGCGGTGGCCAACGCGCCGTTGCTGTTGCACGATGACTTCCTGATTTTAATACGGCTATAGCAGATTTATTAGATAGAAATGAAATGATATTTATTTTATGTTGTTTATTTAAGCGACATGATGTGACACGATTTGTCTGAACTCTACTCTCGATCTCTACATATATATATATATATCATAAATAAGAGACAAGTCCACACAATTTTGACATAAATAATTAAGTATTTTGACTTCTTGTTTGTTGCGCATAATTTGTGCAAATATTTTGCCATTTTGCACTTGGCTTAGTTGAACTTAACTTGTCCCGAAACAACTTGCCATTGCCATAACCATTGCCATTGCCATTGCCTTTGTCACATAATTGAATGTAAATTCGCATTTTAATGCATTTGTTAGCTGCATTTTATTGTATGGCCATTGGCTGGCAATGAGTTGGCCAACATTTTAAAAGTATTTCTCAAGCCGTTGCACAGATTTTTCATCTTTGTTGCTTAAGAACTTTGCGAGAAAAGAAAAAATTTATAAACATATACAAGTAATCAATAATCATGGAGAAACTTGCATACAAATTGAGTTAAAGTTAAAGCTTATGTATATATATATATAGGTATTAAAAGGACTTTCAACTTGTGGCTGTTGCTTTTATGGATTTGTATGAATTAGCCGAGGAAACCTGAAAACATTTCAATAAGCTGCAAGTTATGCCTTTTGAATTGAACGAGTGCTAAATCTGTATTTATATTTTGCTCTTTTCAGGCAATGTTGCAAATTTTTCTTAAAGCTTTTCAAATTAAAATAAAAAATAAAATGTTGTTAAATTTTTTCTGCCTCAGCTATCAGCAACTATTTACAGACTGTTGATTTTCTTTTCAACTGAGCAAAACTTATAAGTTATAAGTTATAACTGAAAATGCAATTTTATTGTCGGTAACGGTACACAGAGAAATGACTTTATTTTACCACTTTGTTTTGGAGTTTGCCAAGGCCAAAAGCCAACAGAAGCTTAAGCCAATGTTAAATCATATCAAGCAGCTGTTGCTATGGCAACAAACATTCTGGTATAAACTTTACCATGTCAAGATGCTATGTGAACTGCTTACAGTAGTTGCTACCAATGCGGCAACTGCAAAACAGTTCAATTTAAGTCTAATTCAAGTTGTACTTAAAGCTGGCAATGCATACTATAGTTGTAGCTGCTGGAATTGCTGTTTACCTCTGCTACATGTACATTGGACTCCTTGAGGATAGGTAGATTGACATTTCCCTGGCAACCTGCTAACCTACGCTTGATTTTTCAGCTGAAGTTCCAGGAAAATAGTTTATGCTGTAAGCAAATAGAAAATATTTTTTATGCTTTGCAAAGCTTATTAAATTTACCATGACAAAATTGCAATTCGCAGAAAAAAATAGTTGGAAATTGACAAATATTATTTGCTCTCCCTCTCTCTTGCTCTCGCTCCTCATTCTCATGCTGCAAATAAAACTAGAATTCCGCAGAATTGTTCATAGATATAGAATTCCCCATATAAGTTCATTTATTTTATATTATTGGAAAAATATTTTCCTCTATTTCTATTAGAATCGTAAGTAAATAAAATTTACTTTTGTGTTGGCTTAAACTGCAGTTGAATTTATATTGTAAGCAGAATCTTAACTGTTTTTGTCCAGCTTTAGTTTGTATGCATATTGTGGCACTAGAGTTTGCCATTAAATGTCAGCGTTGACTCTCAGGCGTAACGTAACACAAAATTGACTGCACGTGCAACTGTGCGTATGCTCAACGCAATGCCACACACCGAACAAAGAGCTCTTTGTGCTTGCTCCATGACTGTAACTAATGCAGAACGACCTTTTCCATGCCATGACTGCCTCTATGCTATTAAAACCCATTTGTTTCTCAACTACACAACCCAACATCAACTTACTTACCTATAACCTATGCTACCATTATACAACTTGACCTGAGCGACAAAATTTCATTTGTTTAATACAAAATACAAAATAAATGAGAAATTAAAAAAAGTCACAAAAAGCAACAATAATTGACTTTTAAAATGAATTAAATCAAATAAATATGGCAAATATCAACAGATATATATTTATATATATATAAATATTTGCTCATATTCACATATACATACAGAAAATGTGTGTGCGTGCGTGTGTGTGTCATTAAGAGCTCTGCTTTGGCTCATTTTTGTCGTTTTTTGTTGCCAAACAATTTCTTGTGTTAATTGCCTTATTTTTTTTTTTGTTTTTTTTGCCTGTATGGCTTGTATGGGACACGCCCACTTGTCGCCCAACCAACTGCCACCTAGTGGGGCAAGCGATGTCAGCAATTTCCGTTTCTGACTATCGCTAATCGCGGTCATTTATTTTATTTATCGCATTCACCGCAGTTGCCGCATTTGTCATCGTTGCGTCTGGTCGTCTGTGACTCTGTCACGTTAGCAATTAGCGAATAAATTAATTATGAAATCAGGTCACATTTTGCAACCAACAATAAGCAGCAAGCAACAAGTTAATCATTAAACGTACCCTCAGGTGGCTTTGGCCATCTAATATCGTCTTTAAATTCCATGCTACTGCTCTCTCTCCATTTATTGAAATGCATTCGTGGTCGATTGCTCACAATTTACAAAGAGATTCTCATTTTGGTTTTGGTTTGTGTGTTGCTTATTAATTCATACAATATAATATAATTATTATTATTATTATTTTCAGTTAATAAAATGTCACCACGCCCCTCATTGGTGCCAACAGATACGGACACCAGTGGCAGCTATGGCTCGAGCAGCTACCAGCAACAGCAGTTGCAACAGCAAAGTCAGCAGCAACAAGAGTCCAGCAGCAATTTGAACAACAATAATAATACTACGGGTGCTGGAGGCGGTGCTGCGGCCAAACAGGAGCCAGGACGTAGAGCGGGCGCTTGTCGGGTCTGCCTTAAGTCCTTCAAGCCGGATGACTACCACAAGACGTGCTTCGAGTGCCAGCAGCGTGTGTGCGAGGATTGTGCCAGCTATAGCAAACTGGAGGAGCATGAGGATGCGGTAAGTCTTCATGTTTGTTGTTTGCGATTGGGGTTTTGGATTGGGGTTTGGGATTGGGGTTGCTATGTTGATGTATTGCTGTTGATATTGTTGCAAGCTGCAGTAGCAACAGCGTCAACAACTTTCCAAGCCACTAGGCAATGTCCACTTGTGGGCGTGGCATAAATAAACACATTATCCCGCGGCGTTTAATTAATAAGAAAAACAAGATAAGTGTATCAATGTATGTGTATATTTGTGTGTGTGTATGTATACTGTTTGTTAGCGCAACAAAGTATGCTATAGTTTCAGTTTATTATTACATACTAAACCGCCCCTGGCATCTCGCTGTGACAATGATTGCGTGGGCGTGTGTTTAGATGTGGGCAAGCAGAGGCGTGGCAGTGGCATATATTAACCGCTGCCTGCACACAAATTAGATTACATTTAGGGGCCGCTGGCAGCAGAGCAAAACAATAGACAGCAAATTCCAGTTTGCCACTTCTTGCACCGCTTCGTATCGCCCCTGCCTTACCCTGCCTTCACTTGCTTTCACTTGGTTTGCCTTGTTCATGGCATTAACAAGATAAAAGCCAGATTAACGAGATTAAATGACAGCCACAACAAGTGAGACTGGGCAGAGAGAGGGGGTGTGCAAAAGTGTGAGTTATAAAAGAATGTGCCAGTTGCACTTGGCCTGTTGCTCTTCTCTTTGCTTTAGCTTTAGCTTTGCGTATTGTTACGGACAACTGGTTGCTTGCCAAGCATTGACTTGACCCATACAGCTATTAGAGCACATCGTCCAGCTAGAATTGACTACTACTAGTACTACCAGACAAGTATCTTTCCAATCAGCAGCTCGTCGCCTGCTCGCATGTATCAATATAACACCTAATGTCCATTGACAGCCCAACAATAACAACAACAAGAACACTGCAAGAGACCCCAAAAACTTCTCTCACTATATATGTATATATATATATATACATATCAACGTAGTGTATCAGTGGTGGCAACAACAATGCTGCCACTTTGGCTGCAACTTTGTCTTGTAGTTTCAGAAGTTTTACTGCTTTTACTTCCAAACCGACAACAAATACACAGACACTCGCACTCCAATGCGAGTGGCAATATTGTACGAAAGCTGGCAACGCCCAGCGCATAAAATGTAACGTTTTGTCCGTCAACTGGCCACTTTGGTTAATTGAAATTGATGTTTTGTGGGTGAACAATTACTCACACAAACCAACACACTCACATAAATATAGAGAGCTACTCAGTAGTGTTAACAGCTTATATATAGACCGATATATATGTATATATATATATAGATTTATATGTATGTGTGTGTGTGTGTGTGTATATATGACCTCAGTAGCGTAATTATGGGCAACACTTGAACAATAGCCGCATGCAAGGCTACTGGCAGTTGATGGCCTAACCACAACGTGGCCTATACTGCTGTCAACATATGCCATCGGCTGACACTTTGAGGTTGTGCTAGTGTCTACGCACAGCTCACACGCACACACACACACACACACAGTTCTACTTAAAATGATACTCCAAGGCAGATGAACTCATAGGCCGGCATAATAAGTAGCATACTTTGGTCATAAGGCAGACTCTAGGATCATAAAGGAAAACCATTAGGTAAAGTTTGTTTATATATAGTAAACGATTTCATTGGAATCATGAATTGATAGTGCAATTTGAGTGAAAGTTCTGATGTTTAGTTTATGTGTAGAAATTTGATAATTGATTTCTGTTTAGTTAACTTTCAGGATAAGTCGTTGTAGTTGTTTTGCTTGCAGATTTCGTTTATCATATATAAAATAAAAGTCAATTTTGCAGGCATCCTGTTTGGTATCCTTTGCTGTAAATGCATGTGCATCAGAATCGATTTCCTGCTTATGCATTTGAAATCTGTGGCTCAAAATCCTTTTAATTGAAATGCATTTGATTCGGTTTTAACTGTGTGGCAGCAAATGTATGTGGAAAGCTTAGGCTAACAGCCAGAGTAAAGGTTCTATGTGGTACGCTGTTAATTTCTGGACAAGATCAGGATACCTAAGCTAACTAATGGCTCCCCAAAACCAATTGTAATTATAAGCAACGCAACTGTGGCAAACAAAAGCAATAAAACGAGCAAACGATGCCACTGCAATTGGAGCTGTTTTAAGTTGCAAGTTGCAGGTCCCTGGTTGCAGATTGCACAACATGCAGAAACTCTCTTTGAGAGTGAGAGAGAGAGAGAGAGAGAGAGAGAGTGAGAGTAGTAGTAGTAGTAATAGGTATGATTATAGACGCACTTGGTGGTGCACACGCAGTAGAATATATAGACACTCACACTGTTGCAACTTAATTAAAATGGTGCAACTTTCGCTCCATACACACACACACACATTCACCTAGGTAAACAGAACTATGCTGCTGCTGTCGCCGCCAGGTAAAATGAGTCAGCGACCAGGTGAAAATGTAACGGGCATTGTATGGAGTTAGTGTAGCTGCGGCAGAGAATGAGGTTAGGTAGCAAGTATTGGACGCAGCGTTGGCAGGTGTATGCACCCAGACTTGATGGAAAGATGTGGTAACTGGCAACTGGCAACTGGCAACTGGCAACTTGCAACTGCCATTGCGAGTGAGCGTCAATTTTACTATTTTTCCCTTCTACTTGCCACGCACGGAAATAGATTTCTCTGTGTTCCAGAACGCCTGCAAGGTAAAAAAAAAAATAAAAGTGCTGCAACTTTTGTTCAAAAAGTAATTAATATTTATTTCTCTCGCTCGACAACTGCAACACAGTAAACAAACAACAACAGCAATAACAGCAGCAACAACAACAAACTGTAGAAAAACAAAAATAGGCTATGAAAGCTAATTTAATGAGGTTTCTGCTTGTTGAAGTTTAAGAAGCTAATTAATATTTTACCGCTTCTTGTGGCGCCACAAATAGAATTAAACGCCTAGTTGTTACTTTTAATTATGTTTAGATTAAGTTGATATAATCAATGCTGGCAATTATATGCTTAAACTTTGACCTTTCTACTCATCTACTCTTGATGTGGCATAGAATATGTGGCGCTGCAGCGTTTGTCGTCGCAAGATGGCCTCAAGGGTGTGCATACCACAGGATTCGA
Source organism: Zygothrica quintamaculata (assembly GCA_037044455.1). Lineage (NCBI taxonomy): Eukaryota > Metazoa > Arthropoda > Insecta > Diptera > Drosophilidae > Zygothrica > Zygothrica quintamaculata. Next base: position 17,207 of record JBAMBS010001025.1, read on the forward strand.
CAGACTCGACACTGGATGTACCTGTGCTGGAGGCGTTGCAGCGACGTCACTCGGATGCCAAGCTGGGCAGCAGCACACAGACCTTGGCACCGAGTAATGGTGCAGCATTGGCACCGCCGCGTAGTCCAGAGTTGCGACGGCATTCGGATGTTTCACCTGCATCGTTGAAGGAGTTGGAACGTGTAAGTTGCCAGCTAACGGGCAGCTATTGCAGTTGCAACCTTGGGGCATTATATAATAATTTATATATTACTATAATTTTTTAGCAGCTAAAAGGTGGCCGCAGCATGGCGCCCAGCCGCTCCAATAGTCCACCGCGTGGCAGTGAATTGGAGCCCACATTTGGTGCACCGCTATCGCGGATGCAATCGCGACGTGGCTCACGTGTGTCGCGGCAACACAGCTATGATGATGACATGAAGACGGCTGGAGTTGGTGGCAGTATGGGTGGTGGTGGACCTGCATTGGGTATGGCAGCGGATGGTTCCGGTCTAGGTATTCCGGCAATGCCGCGCAGGTAAGTGTTTACAGAAAGTTTTAGCCAACAGCAGTAGCAGCAGCAGCAGCAGCAGCAAGTGTGGTTGGCAACTAACGGTTGTGTTGTGTTGCCCACAGAAAATCTGCCTATGATGTATTTGCTCCGGGATTGCTGCAGGGTACAACAGCGGCAGCCACTCAACTGCAGCGTTCACCAGGCGAAACTGGTGGCATTATGCCACCTGTACAGCTGCCGGGCTCTCGAAGGCCCTCTTTCCGTGTACCACATGCTTCAGAGGACCTACAAAACGATGAGTCGCCCGGTTCACCGGATAAGGGCAGCCCTGTGCTGACGGTGGATGATGATCGCCGCATGCGTCGACGTGGCTCACAGTTGTAAGTGAATGCCACCATAGCATCCATCAAGCATTCAAGCCCCTAAATTTAATATCATATTATGCTCATCTGCCATTTACAGGCCGGACATTGCGGCACTGCAGAATCGTGGCGCATTGCCAACGGGTTTGCCCGCTTCAATACCGCCACCAATGGCAGCATTTACGGGTCCCAATTTGGAGGACTTGGAGGCGCCACGACGTCAAACGTCCATGGATGGCGAAGCCATACGAATTGTCATACACGATGTTGATTCCGGTCCGATATGTGCATCAAAGCGCCGTATTATACTACGCCGTGATCCCACGGATAAGGCACATCGCAGTAAGTGTGCTTAGGGGCTAATGCAGAGCATACAACGGGCTTACCTTAATGCAAGCAAAACCCCATGTTGTTCTCTCTATATGTGTGTGTGTATGCGTGTCTTTGTGTGTGGGTGTGTGGAAAGCAAATTTTCCATTTGATGAGAGCTTGCTTTGGCGGTGCGCCCTTTCTAGCCGCACCGGAAATGGCCAAGTAAATAAGACTCATTACAACGTTTGGTTATGCTAATTCGACAAAGCGACCTACAGAACGAACGGACTAGCGGACAGAAGGACAAAAGGACGTACAACGAAAAAGGACTCTAACATAACCCGGTATACCGCTAACATTTCCTGTCAGTGGTACTCCGAAGCAGCGCTCCATAATTCCCCAAACAAAGTGCACGGCCGCAGTCGACTGCGACTGCGACTGCGACTGTGACTGCGACTGTGACTGAGTTACGAAGGGACCGTAAAGGATAATGTGGTTGGGCCCCCATGGGCCCTAATGAAACCCAAAGCGGAAGCAAACTGGTAGCAGATTAAGCAACTGAGAGGATTTTATCGACACAAAGGCCAACAAGCGCAACAATTGCACCACACTATATGCCACAATGTGGCATATATACATATATATATATATATATATATAAGTATATAAATATAAAGTATATAGTATTTATATATATATACTATATACCAGCATATATACAACTGTATTTTTTGTTACTCGGCTACATTCAACCAAATTGGCTATACTCATTCTTCTATATGTGCGAGCGTGTGGCTTGTGTGTGTGTGTGTGTATGTATGTGTGTACTTTAATTATATGCATTTTTTTCCGTTTTTGCTGCATTCCTCAATGAGCTGCAGCAGCAGCAAACGATGCACATAAAAAAAATGAGCGTGCAAATGAATTTTTAATTATCAGAGTGAAAAATCAATAGAAGAAAACGTGCCTGGGTATTAGGATTCAAGGAAACTCTGCCAGGGAACTCAACAAAAATGAAATTAAACCTCAACCCCAACCACAGCACGAACAACAACAAAAGCAACAACAATAAAGCAAATGCTTTAAAGAAGAAGAGAGCTTAAAAAAAGAAATGAAAGAATAAGTTAAAAACGTGGAAAACCAATTGAAAATTTCAGCTTAACCCATAATTCAGACAAGAGAAATAAAGAGAGAGATGGACACAGTGGGTATATTCGAGTGAAAGTGAGATACTCGTCCACACACACACATACACACAAATAACTGCACAGAACAGTTAGGCAATAGCCACAAAAAAAAAATACAAAATATATGGCCAACAGCATGTTATCTTAGCCCAAAAAACTTTACATGAAATTTTGATGTAGACCAATTTACAATCCGTTTAGGCTACACGTTTTAAGCAGCTTAAATTGTTGCCAATATTCAAAAATTAAACGTTTTTTAATATGCTTTTTTTTTTTTGATACCCTTGCGAGGAGTGAGTTCTATTTGAAGGCTTAGTTAATGTGTCCTTTGGCAACATGTTGCCAGTCCAATCCTAAATCCATAATCCAATTATGGCCAAAACGATGACAGTGCAAGGATTAGTTGTATGAAAATGTTAAGACCTTGCTTTATAATAATTATGATGTCAAAATTGTTGTTCCAGCACACACATGGAAGGGGAAAGACAGAGAGGGAGAAAAAGATAGAGAGAGAAACAGCAAAACAAGATTTCAGTGGACTCCGGCGAGTGCACTGCAAATATGAAAAGTTGTAACTCGGACTATAAAGAAAGCAAAAGTTGTTATAAAATAGTCGAAAGAAGAAACGAAACAAGTGAAAAAGAAAGAGAGAGAGAGAGAGTTAGGGAAGGGGTGAACTGAAAAAATAAGCTGCAAGTTGAGTGCAAAGTTTATGCAAATATAACTAGGAAAATTGAAAATCGATTTGTCAGTTAGTCAATCGTAATTGAATATTGAAAACTCTTTCAACACAATTCCTTATATATATACATACTATATATATATATATTTAATAAATTTAATAAATTACTCATACTTCTAGCTATATATGCATATATATATATATATATAAATATACTTATATATACCAAAGTCAATCAATAATTTAAGTGAAATTTTTGCCCTTAATTTCTTACCTGAAATTATTGTAAAACATTAATATAGCCAATGAAATTTGAAACCTTTTCAATTATGTAATTGGCTATTCTGCTGTTGTTGTTGTTGTTGTTGTTGTTGTTGTTGCTGTATACGTTTACTGGAATCACACAAATTGCTTAACTGTTAAATATGATACGCCTAATTGGCTTAAAGTGTCAGCCAGCTGCCTCAAAGGCATCAACATCCTTCAACGCATCTAATACCAATCGAAATAAGTAGCCGTTGGCTTCTCAGCTATATATATATTCTATATATATATATATATGATATATTGTATATAGATATACATATATACATTGTATACGTTTATATTTATAGAGTAAAATTTCAATTTGCATATCATAAAGATGATGTCAATATCCAACATAAGCACAGCTGCATGCAATGATAAAATTGCAAGAATGAGTTGTGTTTCTATGTGTGTGTGTGTGTGTGTGTGTGTCTGTATATATATATATATATATAAGAGTCCATATCAAAAGTTAAGCATACTCACCTAGCTGGATGACTGGCTGCCTCGTCTATCTGTATGCCATTAAAAGGTAGGTAAAAGGTAGGTGGCAAAGGTGGCAACATGGCTGCCTCGCTATGTGGCATATTTGATATGCAACGAAGCAAGTGGAATTTTAATGTGCTAAGCCATTTTCTTGGCTTGCTTGCTTGCTTTCTTGCCATCTAGCAGCTAGCTGGCATTTTGTTATAGCTGGCATCCTTTCATATATCCTTGGTCATATCCTTGCCAGCTACTTGCTGTGCGGCTTAACCAGAATCGCACGCATCACGAAGGCTGTAGCGTCTACACTCTTGTGGTACCTGTTTGTGGCAGCTGTGCTGCAATTTTCCTTGAAATATTGACTGCTATATATAGGTTATATATAGATATATATATATAGATATATATAAAAATAAATGTGTATGTGTGTTGGAATGTAATTGCTTAAGTGTCAGATAATTTTAAAGTACAAGTACATTCTTAAGGAACTGTTGTTCAATTAGCAACTGATTTTGCAGCTAATTAAAAGCATTCAATTAAGGCTAAAAGCACATCACAATGCATGATGATGATTACGAAACAGTTAACAATCGATGGCTAAATGTAATTGAATGGTCAAATGCGTTTTCAATTATGCAACACCTTAAGTGTTATACTGCCTAAAACATAAATACCAAATGCCAAAAATACAAACACAATTACCAACACCAATACCAACAACAGCAACAACAACAACAGCAGCAACAACAACAACAGGAACTGTTACAACAATAACTGACGCGTCTAGGCGCTGCGTTTGGCCCACCAAAATGTGGCCCAAATGGCAACTAAACACGCCTAATGAAATTTAATGCATCCTCATGAGCTACGCATTTATTACTGCAAATCACGTAAAGCACACACAGACACACACACAACAACAACAACACCAACACACATATACAGACCAATGCGTGTATTTGAATCGTTTGATTGGTCTGGGCCAACAGGTCGCAATGCCACATCTCTCTCTCTCTCTCTCTCTCTCTTTGCCCTTCACTTGGCTGCTATTCATAGTTTTAGTGCTCTTAAGCCGCACTTCGTCTTAAGTTAAAACCTTCTCTACTGCACTCATTCTGCAGCAGTTTCGCTCTTTCTTTTCCTTTCTCTTTCTCTCTTTCTCTGTGTTTGTGTGTGTGTGTGTGTGTGTGTGTGCTGTTCCGTGTTGACATAAACGAGCAATTGCCTGGCATAGCAGGTGCTCTAAAGTAGCACTTGGCTGCACACGTGTGTGTTGCCTGGCTTGTTTATTAGTTCTGTCTTTAAGCTGATAACCTGGCTAGAGTTTTGGCTTAGTCTTTGCTTTGCTTTGCTTTGCTAGTTTAATTAAGAATCAATTTTTATGGCTGTTGATAGTAGCCACTAAAATTTGCTTTACACACACACATACACAGCGGGCAATATATATACCTAAATGTATATGTATTGCTATGTGTCCTTGTTTCAAATATGAGAATATATATATGTATGTGTGTGTGTGTGTTTGCATCGATTAAGTCGTTCAGCTTGCGAGCAAAAAGTTTACATAGTTAATGACATTAGGTGCAGGTGTCCTCTAGGAATAGTGGATGATGATGCTGATGTTGCAGAGCAACTAATTGCCATGACACAATTTAAAAAGTTATGAAGGCAAGGCACTAGCCTTAAAGTAGAGTATAATAAAATTGCAAGAGAATATTTGCTAAGGCTCTTTAAAATGTATATTTGACCGCAAAGCACATAAGCTTGGCCTAAGAGAGAAAGAGAGAGAGCGGGTCATTACCAAATTCAACAGCATAAACAGGGCAATAACAACCAGCAACAATGCTCAGTGTTTGGCTTATTAAAAATCCGAATTATACCCACATAAAAATGAAATAAACAAAATAAAACAACAACAGCAACAATACCAAAAAAAAAGAACAAAACCGATAAAAAATAAAAAGAGCACAACAAATTCTATCATATTGTAAAAATGTAGATGAATGACAGATACACACGAAAGGAGCAAGCGGACAAACAATGAGACAAAAGGCTACAAAAATAGCCAACATTGAAGGAGTGAATGTTAAGCCCTAACACAGATCCCAAGCTCAGGATACACAACACACAGCACACAGTCAACAACAGCAACAACAACAACAAGAACATTAGCAGCAACAGTAACTCACCTCAACTCAACCTTAACCCGAAGCCATACCCGTACCCACACCCAAACCCAAACCCAGTTTAGTTGAGGTCCTTCATTCAAAGTCGGCTCATGATTTTAATGTGTGCCAGAGGCAACTTTTATGACCAGACGTCGAAGAGGAATCTAAAATTCACTCAGCTCGTTCAACATTTCGTGCATGCTAAGTGTGGCCAAAAGATAATGGCAGGAGCAAGAAACGCGACTATATCATACCCTATATTCAATATTCTCTGCATCAATTAATGACACTTGCTGGCGCGCGCGAACTGAACTTCTTTTGCTAGTCATAAATCAGTTTTAATGATTTCCAAGGACATTAATAGAGGCGTCTGCCCGCGACACAAAAAAACACAAAAAGAAAACTGTCTACTAAACAGTTGTGTCATCCTAAGGGACTAATTTTTGTAGAAGTATCTCTTGGACATCGCATGAATAATCTGCGAGCTTTTAACATCCTTTTGTGTTTGTCAGTAGACAGTGAGCAGTGAGTAGTGAGCGCTATGTTGTGCGTCGCTGACAGTAAAGGATTTCTGTGTTTTATGTATATCCTTTTTATTGCCTTCTTTAGTGCTGCCCACGCTTAAAGCAAAAGCGCAGGAGCAACAACAAAAACAAAACAAAAATAAAAATAGAAAAAAGAAAAGGGAAGGAGCAAGAAAAAAGTGTAAAAGAAAAAAGAAACTTTTGATTAAAACACTCGGCGAAATGTCGCGTTATCCTAATTGGGTATCAATGTGCCTAAATCAACAGCCATGGCGGATGCGCAACATTTTATTGCATACTTCGGGGCGCCCGTTTCCTGTGCACAGAAAAAGAAAAGAAATAAACTTTTCATCCGTTGGCAGGCACCTGTCTTAAATTGTACTTTTTGGAAATTGAACGTGAATGCAAGGACAAAAATACCTCAGGACCTTGAAAGACCGAAATTTCATTGTCAATGTTGTAGCGAAAATTGTCCCAACCTTCTCTATCTCTCTCTCTCTCTCTCTCTGTTTGCGTCTCCATCCAACTCTATCTCTATCGGCTGCTCTTCTGTCTTTCTGCATATCTCTAGTTAACTTTCTTAGCGATTGTCTGCAACTGTCTGGCCACAAGAAGGAACAGCAGCAATTTGTTGCTGGGGAGCCCTCCTTGGGCGGAAATCCGGTTTCGTAACTTTTCGTGCACAAATTGTTAAAATTAGTTTTCTGCGCCCAATGATAAGTACTTGAAACTGAGCTGCGCAACAACAACAGCAACAGCAATAGCAAAAGCTTTACGGTAGAGGTAAAGCCATAGGCTGTGGCAGTAGCAGTGGCAGTGGCAATGACAGAAGCAACAGCAATGGCAATGGCAACGTCAACAGCAACTGAAATTGCAATTAAATTAATCAAATTGCTGAGATTCTTGAAATGAAATCTTAAGAGTGCAACAGCAATGTGTCTGTAGCAGGCCATAAAAATAGA
>JBAMBS010001026.1:0-76915 GCA_037044455.1 Zygothrica quintamaculata
TGAGTATTATCTTACAAATAACTTAAGCATTTCATATAAATATGTAAATATTTTATTTTTTAAGGCAGAGTCGTTGTGATACATTTCCATGGCTAAGAAACGTATATAATCTTATTATGACAAGAACTAAGATATTATATGTTTTATTAACGCTAATGCTATAAAGATTGTATAGTGTTATCATTGAGTTACTTAAAAAAAAAATAATTGCTTGCACAAGCCTTATGAAAATGTTTCCCAGAAAAAATCTATTCCAATTTGTTAAATTGCTCTCGACTATTTATTTGTTTACATTTTTATTTCTTTTTGAAGCCATAATAATATATATATATTTTATAATATTAAATATAATTTCCAAACAATTTAAACAAGTGTACAACCAGGTGCGAGTGGCTTGCTTGTATTGCAACGTTTTGTGTTGCTATTGAAGTAGGGTTTATCTGCTGGACAATCAATGATATGACCAGAACACGATAGGATGGAACAACGGCATTTGATATAACTATAAATAGTAAAAAGTAAATGATAAATGGTGTAGTTACGGTAGTATAGAATTGAATTATCATATGGTTTACCTGGTGCATTCTGTGTCATCTGGTATAGCGTGATTGGGATTCTTGTTGGACGAATTGCGGCAGAACTTTTGTAGAGGAATTGGTGTAGTTTTGGGTGTAGTAATCTCAGGTGAAGTAGCTTCAGGCACAGTGGTTTCTGGGGTAGTTTCACGATCAATAGGGTCGTCAGTAGTTTCAGGAATAGTGGTATCAGGTGTGGGTTCAGGTGTAATCTCAGGTGTAGTTGTTAGTGGTGTGGTGGTGGTATCTGTATGTCTTGAAGTGGTTGTGTGCACAGTGCCAGTTGGACAAGTAGCAGGTTGAACACCACAGATCTGTGGATTGTCCATGTTGCATACCATATTGTCATCACAGGTGCCAATCATATCCGAAGGTTTATCGTTGCCCACGCACAGAGCAAAGGTCCTTACGCCAGTACAAGCAAAGATTTTCTCATCATTGCATTTGCCACAATCAACACATTCGCTTTTAGTTTTGTTCGGCTGGCATATTATAGCCTCATTTGTACAGTAATGATTACTGGGACAGGAATTCACAGGCCCATAAGGCTGATTGCTGTTGCAAAACTGAAATTGAGTTAGCGAAATGCAGGCAACATTGCTTTCTTTGGCACAGTTATTGCAGTATGCCTCACATATAGGTAATGCTATAGCGATAGACAATATAGTTATAATTAGTTGTAGCATCTTGACATGCAACTGCAATATCGATGAAATGCAACGGCCTTAAATAAGCGGCAAACAGTTACTCGTACTTAATCTTAACAATAAGTCTATGTCAACACTTATAAAAGAAAAGCCATAGGGCGATATGTGAGAGCTATAAAGGTTGCTTTCTTTATAATATAATTATACCTAAAATAGTTTGCTAATGCCGCAAAGTATGCAATGTCTTTCGAACAAATGAAGGTTAATGGGCTTATCTAAATTGGGGCTAGACCAACACAGTTGGTTAAAGAGACAAGGTTAATCCCCAGATTGTTGCCGAAAATAATATTTAAACATGACAATTACTCGAATCAGACAACAGTCAAAACCAAATTCCGTCAAAGAACTATAATTATGTCTACGTACGGCACTCACTTTCTTGGCATACTGTGCACTTTGAGTTGTCTAATTGTCGCTGTCTGGTCCACCTGCAATGTCTGCAATACTGTCAACCAAATGGCTTGCTATTCAATGAACCAGGCAATGGTTTGTGATGCCAATAACTTACCCACTGGTATACCTTATAGTTGTCCCACTGGTTATGTGTGTGTGAGTGGAACCGCTGGTGTGGTATGCCAACCAGCTATTGGTGGCATTATAGCCGATTGCCAACAGTGTAACCAGTGCGATGTAACACTGACATTCGCCTGTACAGGAACTACTAGCTTTGCTCTATGCCTTGGTACAAATACGCCTCAGAATTCGTTGGGTTCTTGTGCCCAGGGCTATGTATGCAATAATAACTATACGCAGATTTGTGCACTGAACACAATGGCTATGCCTAGTTGCTCAGTTCCAGTGGTAACAACAACAACAACTATTAGTACACCATCAATCAGCAGCACAGCACCAACACCACCATCCACAAGTGATGCAACCGCCTTCTGCAACAGTGTACAGGCTGTGGGTAATTATGCGGTGGGAGATTATGCTGGAACTACTTGTCGCCATTACATTGAATGTTTTCTGTTGAATGGTAAATGGAATGGACACAAATATAGGTGTCCTGGAAGCACATACTTCAGCCGTACCTCAGGCATTTGTGTTACAACAATGCCCTCTACATGTTACTATCCCATCAGCACAACAACGGCAACAACAGTTGCTCCAACTCCAGCTCAAAATCCAGCTGCCTATTGCTCCAAAATGCAGCAACAAGGTTACTTTCCCGTTGGTACAAATCCCCAAAGCACCTGCCGTCAGTATATATACTGCTTCAGTCTCAATGGCGGTTGGTCTGGTAAATTGTACACCTGTCCGGCCAAGCTCTACTATAGCAGCTCCAGTTTAACATGTGTAGCAGCACTGCCTGCCACATGCTCTGCCACTGTAAGCAGTTTGATTTTGAATGGAGTCGAGCTCAACTAACTAATACACTATGCTGCAGAGCATTGGGAAACACTGGAGAACAAAGCTTAGAGTCAAAAGATATTAACATTTATTTCAACTAAATATAAAGTTGAGTACAATTAATGGGAAGTTGATAGCTGCAGGATTGTGTCCTTGCGTTGAACTGTGTTGTTACTGGGCAATCATATTCTCTCGCTAAGATGAGATGCTTGTTAAAATAACAACTTATATAACTGTAAGGATAATTATTATAAAATTGTTAAATAAAAATATAAGTTAACTTATTGCTTTACCGCTTGCAGTAAGGATCTCGTGGTACAGTTTCATATAGTCCTGCTTTAGAAATATGCTCACAGAATTCCTGTGCGGTGCCTGGCTCATCGGCTGGTTTATCATTAGGATTTGTTGGTGTTGTATTAACAAGCTCATCGTTCACATCACAAGTAATTGCTTGAGCCTTGTCTTCCGGCACACAAACCACATCGCTATTTGCATCACAAATCGTACCATCTGGGCAATAACCAAATGGTCCAGTAGGATGCACTGCACCATAGCACATTTGAAAGATTGTACGGCTTTGGCAGGCAAATTTATAATTTCTATGAGCACTACAAAGTCCACATTTTATAGTATCACCGCAGCTGGGTGGTCTCTGAGCAGATTTCTGTATGCAAATTGCTGCTCTATCGCTGCATTCAAAACCATCCAGGCAAGTGTAAAGGCGGTCCGTATATGGCTTACCCTCTAAAGCATATAATATATATAATGTATATAATATGTACTTATATACTTATAATGAGTATACATCAATGTAACCAAGATACGCACCACCAAAGCACAAGTAAAAGGATGTAGAGTTTATGCAAGCGACCTGATTACTCTGACAAACATTGCACTCCAACAAAACTTGACCCACTAGGCAACTAAATACAAACTTTAAATGGATACAAAAGTTATACAGGTGTATATATAAATACAAAAATATTTATATAAAATAAATTTATATGTATGTTTGTGTGTGTGTGTGTCTGTTACCCATGCAATCAACTGCATAAAACTAGTTAGTTTTATAAACATTTTATATACAAATTATATGCACAAAAAATACTAAAAGCCAGAAGAATTCTTTTCTCCGATGTCTGCACGCATTCAAGGTTCCGTTTCTACTAATGTTAATCACTACACAACTAGGCTTAATAACTTACTTTCTTTTTATTTATTTATATTTTTTTTTTTGGTATTTTTGTTAAATATGGTAGTAAGATTTTGGCATTGTTTATCCATTTTATGTTTATATTTTGAGCATGCTAATTGCTTTATTTGTTTTGTCTTTAGCTTTCAGCTTAAATATCTACTACTTTTTATGTTCTTAACATGAAAACTGGTAGCACCCAAGTACTGAGTAGAGAGAGAGAGAGAGAGAGAGAGGGGGAGGAAACTAAAAATAAATATAAAATAACTTCACACTTTGTTACCAAAAAATACATACATAATATTATACAGGGCGTTGACCAAAGGCCTATGGCAACTGTTTCAAGTTGAAAAATTTTGTTTGAGTTGATTTTTTATCCTTTTTGTTTGAAGTTTAAAATAAAATATTTCTCAAAATTATATTTTTTTTACATATAATATATTAAATAAGGAATTTTAATTATATTTTATTGATTTGAAAAAAAATTTCATATAGCCCATTTAGTTAATTTTATTATTATTATATTCTTATAGACAGCCGGGATTGATTGGTTTGTTTACTCCACATGCCGAAACTGCATTAAAATAAGGTTTCTCACTGGGGCACGAAACCAAATTACCCAAATATTGCGACGCTCTAAAGTAGCAATTGACATAGCTGAAAGTGAAGTGAAAGTTTTAAAGCTAAAACTCATTTATAGTATTTATGGTAATACTTACGTAGTGCACACTGTATCATTTGGTACGGCGAAACGGCCCACCTTTTGTATGTTTTGACAGTAATCGGTGGGATTGAATGGTGGTGGGGGAGGGGGTGTGGGTGTGGGTGTGGGTGTGGGTGTGGGTGTGGGTGTGGGTGTGGGTGTGGGTGTGGGTGTGGGTGTGGGTGTGGGTGTGGGTGTGGGTGTGGGTGTGGGAGTAGGTGTGGGTGTGGGTGTAGGTGTAGGTGTGGGTGTGGGAGTTGGTGTAGGTGTTGGTGTTGGTGTTGGTGTAGGGGTTGGTGTAGGTGTAGGTATTGAATTATCTTCATTAACTCTATCGCACATATCCCTAGCATCCGGTTCACAAGACAGAGTACAGGGCTCTCCGCTAGCTGCACCCGATACAGTGCAAACATATTCATCCTTACATGTCCCTCTTTCCTCCATCAGAGTCTCACCATTACATAGTCCAAAGGTAGTCCTTGAGGTACAGGCATACTTTTTATCCGCACTGCATTGGTTGCACTGTGTAATATCACCACAGGCAGCAACTGCTGGTTCCATCATACAGATTGCATTGGTTGACGTACAAATTGGTTTATTATCGGGGCATTTATAAGTCTGACTGGTAGAAGGTACGCCTGTAAGTCATTATCATATATATATATATATGTATATTTATATATATTTACTTATATAGAGTAAAATATAATGATAAATTCTGTATAGATGCTTACCGTTATAGCATATTTGAAATGTACTATTCGATATACATGAGTGTGCACGGTTGCATACGCCACATGTTGCATCTACAGTTGTTGTTGAATATAGCAAAGTTATTGCCAGAAGAGCAATCAAACCCAGGCGTGGAATCTGCGCCATTTTCAGTTTGTAATTGATGTAGCTGATTCTTTTGGCCATTGCTTATAAATGCTGTCTGTTAGTGGGGTTTTGTTTATCTTTATAGTCTAAGTCTCTACAGCTGCCGCACTTTTTATCTTTCAATGCTAACCCGTCTATAAATATTTTTTTGGGCTACTGTTCTACCATTTAAAGTTTAATCTATCTTTTATATATATATTATAAATGGTTGTATAAATAAAATTATTTGCATAGATTTTAAGCCTAAGATATAATATCACACTTATCTGTTGTTTACACTCATTTAGACAAGATTCTTTTTATGCCTCTTGTAGCTCTCTCTGATGATATAAAAAGTGCTGCATATGTTGAAACTAGTCATTATCAATTGCGATTACCATCCATTAGTATACCCCCAAAAAATATTGTATAAAAAAATTCCAAAAAAGAAATTTACAAAAAGAAAAGAGAAAATACTTAAAATGAAGCAGTCTAATTGTCTTAGAAATCTGGTAAGCAACAACCAACCAACCAACCAAACAACCAACCAACCAACCAACCATCTAACCAACTCAACAGCCAACCAACTAACCAGCCAGTCAATCTAGCAACAATTATTACCAAATATTAATATAATCCTTCTTTATATTTTATATATTTTACAATACAGCTGCTCGTTGCAGCATTCAGTGTAATGTTGGTAACAGTTCTGGCCCAAAGCTGCGGCAATTGTATGTCAAATAACGTGGCATGCACCAATGCAACACATTTCAAGGTGTGCGTGAACAATGAACCATTGGGCACTGAGCTGCGTTGTCCTGAGGGCAAAAAGTGTACATCTTTCCAAGACTTTTGCAGTTTACTTGATAGACCCGTCTGTAAGGATGATGATGTTAACTGTAGGACATGTGATGGTAGTCGATTGTTTGTCTGCACCAGTCAAACAACATTCCAAATGTGCAATGGCACTGAACTTCAGCCAGATTCCACTTCCCGTTGCCCAGCTGGCACCTTCTGCTCCATTGATTCTGGTGATTACTGTGTCAAGGAGTGCAAAATAGCTCCTGGAAAATTCGAATGCAATAAGCTAGCACCATAAAAGATAATTGATTCTATATATAAATCTATATATATTGATTTGTAAAGATTATTTTTTTATTAAATAAAAATATATAAATCAAGTATTAAAAAAATGTTTTAAATATTTCTCGAATAGAATTAAAAATGAAATTTAATTAAAGCCTGATTGTTCTCATTACTAAAATAAAATTCTTCTTATATTCTTTTTCTTGACAAAATCCAATTTCAACGTATTGCAATGAAACCTTGTTGCAATATAAAATCGATTGGCTCCAAAGAATAATTACAAATTCCGAGTGCAACTAGTGTAAGGTTGAGCGACTATAGGTCACAGCAAGAGGTAAGTAGCTGTTACCCTTATTATTATATTCATAGAGTAAAATTGTTAGATTTATTTTTTACTAACAATACTTGAAATAAGAGTAAAGCTCTAGTAATGGACTTAAGTGGCAGCGACTCGAACTACAATGAATTGTTAAGCAGCTTCTCAAGTCTTTGCAACATTGCTGCAAGTTTGTTATGAGCAATGTATATGCTTTCTTATTGCATATATAAATATATAAAACAGTAGAAAAGTCTGAAGTAAATATTTGCTTTTCTTTCAAGAAATACAAACTAAGACAACTGACTAAACTGTATCCGACTGCAAGAAGCCCCTTACCAAAGCTTAAATACCTCCTAGAAACCAATTGCTTCTTAAACAGCTTATGTGTTATTCATGAGATTTTTATTAATTGATATACTTAATTCTAGTTTATAAAATATATTTATCTAAATAGATTTTATCAAATAAAATATTTTATTATTATTTTTGTAACTCTTTCAAAATGTATTAAAATTCTCTCTGTACTTGATAATTATATTTGATGTGAATCTAATCATAGACCACCATAGATTATATAAAAAATATCCAGTAAGTGGCATTAATTATACGAAGAAAAGAGCGAAATAAAATACTTTTCTTATATTTACATATTTTATAGATTTTATTTTTAAATTAATCACATCAGTATATTATATTTATTTAAATTTTAATCAATATTTCCAATATTTGGATATGTTTTCGAAACTCATTCGATCTTTTAGTTTGATTTGAAATTATGTTTTCAGGTTTTTATTTATATAAAATAATTATATTATCTACTATTAAATTTATTATATTATTCTTGTTTTATCAAAAAAGTTCCTAATTCCAAAATTTGTTTTTATAATTTAATTAAAATTTTTTCTTGTAAATTTTTGTTTTATATTTATTATCCTCGATTAACAGTTTTCTTTGGTTATCGTATTTTTCGTGATTTATCTATTTTTTATGATTTATTAAAAACTTGTTTATAAAAATCACATTTTTGTGTACGGGTAAGAAGAAAGAAGAGGTATTTAGGCAGTCGGATACACTCATCATCTATCATTCTAAATTATTGCTACTTAAAAGATTATAGACAATCTAAATAGTGATAGAGCTTATTAAGTAGCTCTTTATGAATACCCTCTAATTGACATTAACAGTCATGTAAATATATATATATATATATATATATAAATTCTAGGAAAAGTATTGCGCAGTCTTCGACTCTTCCATGAGCTGCAGTTATATTAAAGTTCAAAATAATTCCTTTCCCTTTTAAAGAATGCAAAATGGGAGCTAATGATTGTGTGCAAAATCGAACAGTATGTAACATGTAGAAATAATCAACTGATATATATATTCTTGATCAGAACGAATAACCGAGTCGATTTAGCCATGTCCATCTGTCTGTCTGTCAGGCTGTCTGTCTGTCTGTCCGTCCGTATTAACGTCTGTTTCTCAGAAAGTATAAGAGCTAGAGCAACCACATATGGAAACTAGATTCCTTACCGGAACACATCGCCAGCAATAATGCTTGATGGAACTCCTGTCGAGCAAGCAAATCATGCAAGGTATTTAGGGATTATTTTGGACAGGAGGCTCTGTTTTGCAGCCCATATCAGGGTGCTAAAGACTAGGATCAGGGCCGCTGTGGGAAGATATTATTGGCTTCTGAGTCCGAAAAGCAAATTATCTCTCAGCAACAAACTCACCATTTACAGGCAAATAATTGCACCAATTTGGATTTATGGCTGTCAAATTTGGGGGCTTGCTTGCGATAGCCAAATAAAACTTATCCAAATTGCTCAAAATAAAGTGCTTAGGCTTATCACTGGATGTGAGTGGTATGTCAGAATCAAAACATTACACAGTGATCTGAAAGTTGCCACAGCATTTCAGCAAATTAATTTTCACTCAAGTCGGTACAATAGTCGCATTAATAACCACAGCAATAGGTTAGCCAAAAGGCTGACTAGAACTCGCCCAGGACGACGCCTAAAAAGACGTCGACCTCATAACCTCATAAGTCGAATGCCCAGAAGGAGGCAAATTTGATGTTTAATTATATTTAATAAGCTACACCTTAGTGGTTAGCCGGTGCGCCCAATTGGGTTTAATTTTTTGATAAAAAGGACACAAAGAGGTCTTAGGACCTCGGCTTCCTTAATAATAATAATAAAAAAAAAACAAAAAAAAAAAAAAAGATTCCTTACCTTCTTACATGTGTTTTTTTATTTACTTAAAATAACCTTTTATTAAAATTAACTATATTCTATGGTTTACTTACCACTTAAACATTGCCTCGGCAATATTAAAAATAAAATAAAATTTTAAGATTTTTATATAAAATTTGTTTTTAATCTTTTTTTTTTTGTTCGTTTGACAAGTAGTTCATATACATGTTTAGAATATAGAAAAATTGCCGGCCCGGCAGTCGAAAGGGGAGAGCGGAAGCCTAGCTGGAATTCCTAGAAGTCGGGCCCCGGGTTCGAATCCCGGTAAAGGAATGGATTTTGTTTCAAAAATCAAAAAAGAATCCTCCATTTAAAAAAAATCTTGGAAACGTCTACCCACAAGATTTGATGACTGGATTTGCCAAAAAAAAAGAAAAAAGAAGAAAACCAAAAAAAATTCAAGAAAAACACTAAACAACCACACACTGACCAACCAGACTCAAAAATACATTATAAAAATAACTAAATTATAAGTGAAT
This sequence comes from Zygothrica quintamaculata, assembly GCA_037044455.1. Lineage (NCBI taxonomy): Eukaryota > Metazoa > Arthropoda > Insecta > Diptera > Drosophilidae > Zygothrica > Zygothrica quintamaculata. The sequence goes on from JBAMBS010001026.1 coordinate 9,528, forward strand.
TAAATAAATATAATTTTTTTTTCTTTATTATTTATTAATTAACTATTATTATTTATCATTTCTTAATATTATTATAAATTTATTATTAATTTAATTTTAATTTATTATTTATTATATATTTATCAATGTTTTTTAAATCGCTATATTCAATTCCTTGGTATTTCTTTTTAACTTTTGAAAACGGTTTTGTTCAAAATCAAAAAGTAGAAATAATCCTAATAATAAGACCCTATAAAGTAAATATATTCTTGATTAGGACGACTAGGTGAGTCGATCTAGCCATGTTCGTCTGTCCGTCTTGCAGTCTGTGGTCCGTCCGTATTAACGCCTGTTTCTCAGAGTCTCTTAGAACTGGACCAAACAAATTTGGGATCTAGATTCATTATATTCGTACTCTATACGAGTTTATTTTAGATAAAAAAATAAAACTTAATATGCACAATTTTCAGCTGATTAAATTTGTTCTTAGCACACATAATAATTTAAGATTCAATAAAAAACGGAAGTTATTCAACATTAAAAATCATGATATGATAACATTTTAAGGTTTGATTGGTTGTACTAATGGTTCAATGATAGCTTACAGATAAGATTTGAGTAAAAGTCTTAAATTTTAGTATAAAAACGTGGTTGCAGTGAATTGACAAATGCAGTTGCATTGCAAGATGTTGAAGTTAGCTTTGGTCTTCTTAGGAATTGGTATAGTTGGTTGTCGGGCAGAATGCAATGTCTGTACTGCAACAACTAACGTGACCTGTGTCTCAGAGAACCAGTTTCAATTTTGCACTGATAATTTACCCACTGGACCTATAAGTAATTGTCCAACAGGTCAATTATGTACAGGGTTGTCTCCTATTTGCCAAACGAACCCTAGCCTAAGGGTTTGTAACGATTGCGGTGTATGCAACAGTAACAAGTCTTTTGCTTGCGTAAGTGTTACTGGATTTAGTCTATGTATGGGGAACTCAGTCATCCCTAACAATCCCATCATCGGTATCTGTGGTCCAGACTATGTCTGCAACAAGGATAATCCACAAATTTGTGGTACTGCAGCAACAGGCAATCAGGCAACATGCCCTTTGGCAAATAATGACCCTGTTTTACCCGGCGGAGTTGTGGATCCCACAACATACTGTAACTTCGTACAGCTACCAGGACGTCATCCCTATGGTAATAACATAAACACCACCTGCAAACAGTAAGTATGCCCGATTCTAGCACAGAGTAACTGATTTAAATTTCATTCTTAAACTAAAGATACATCAATTGCTATATTAATAACTCCATCTGGTCTGGTGCACTCTACAATTGTCCTGGTCAAACCTATATTAATCCCGTAAGCAGACAATGTGGAACAGATATACCACCCACCTGCACTTCTCGCGTTTTGAGTCTGCAGCTAAAAAAATTTCCAACAGTTCTAAATTGTATATAAATTTTATAAAGGACACAGGGAGGTCTTCGAGGACCTCGTATTCTTTAACAACAATTATAAAAAAAAATAAAAATAAAAATTTTATTATAAATATATATCTTGAGGCATAGCAAAAATATATCTGTTTTTTAATAAATTTCTATTACACCTTAAATAGAAATGAATGGAAATTTATGAATCAGCTTAAGACTAAGCGTAGAGATTAAGTAATTTATGTTAAGAAATTTAAGAAAAATTCATATTCTCAGCGCTGAAATTCCAACATTTTAAAGCATTTTGGCTAAGACCCCCAATGAAAACAACCCCCGCCCCCACCTAGTTCCCATATACGCTTTATTCTTAAAAGATTTACATAATATACCCCTTTACCATTTGAAAACAGAAAAAAGGGTGGTAATAGATTTTTGCAAACTTGAGAAGTATGTAATAGGTAGAAATAATCATCTGAGACTCCATATAATATATATGTTCTAGATCAGCTAAATTGATCTAGCCATGTTCGTCTGTTCTTACGTCCGTCTGAATGAACGCTTGTTTTTCAGAGACTATAAGAGCTAGAGCAACCAAGTTTTGAGTCTAGTTTCCGTATTTTCGTACCCTATACGAGTTTTAGATTTTTGAACTTACTCCCCTGACCCCCGCAGTATGAAGAACACGATTATTAAGCACAATTTTCAACCGATCGTATTTGTTTTATAATAATTGAACCATTTTTGAATTCCGATGTATTTTTTGATAAGGTTATATATAAAACACGAAAGAAATTGAACATTAAGTATCGCGTTATGGAGTGCGGAGATTTCTTTTCAGTTGAACACATTTTATAATATCCTGTATTACGCTTAGTCAATTCAATCGAACCATCAATGCAATCTTTGTCATAAGAAGTGCCTCCATTCATAAGATCAATAATTATTGTTAGTTATCAAGTTTCTAAAGGGCTTATAATTGATGTTTAAATCGATAATTTCCATATATATAAATACTTAATTGAAGACGTTAATAAGCCACAAATACTACCCATTGATAAATGTATTGTAATCGTTGTAAAAATAGCACTACTTCTGGCATACATGGGGTAACCAATTATGCAGTTTTCGTTTGAAGTAGATATACAATAGCTTAAAATAATTAAATAAAATAAAGGTAATTATGTATTAAATGCTAAAATAAATATTGAATAGCTTTTATCACTATAATTAATAAACTACAATTTCTTTCCAATAACTTTGTTTGTATAGCTAAATTTTATAAACTATATATTCACACTGTTAGAGTCTTCCTTTTCAATTATCCTCCGTATAGATTTAATCTTATACATAAAAATAAAACAATAATAAAAAAAATAATAATAATGATAAGAAACAGCACTTGTGTACATATTGCATAAGGAATAGTTAGCTTTAATTAATTCAAGTGAAATTAAGTTGGGATAAGGTGCTCTTTGCGACCTTGAAATAAGATTTACCCAAATATCATTCATAAAAAAGGGTAATAAATAAAAACTGTTATCAGACACTTCTTGCTTATATTTGATACTACATTTTTTATTTATTTATTTTTTTTGTTAAAAATTTGTAGGCGGCCAATAAACTCTACAACAAATTACGTAAACAAATAGAAAAATGCAATTTTTGAAATATATATATAAAAAAATAAATAAATAAAATTAGCCAAAATTAGAGCCTAACATTGACCCAGTTAACACTAATCAAATTAATCATATGAGGCAATGACGTCTTAGATAACACATACAACATATATATATATATATATATATATATATGCTTATATGTATGTATAATAATGATATCATTATTTAGCTATTATATATATATATATATATAAATATATTTATATTTATTTTTTTGGTATGCCACAACAAATTTGACTGCAGTTTCACGCTCGAGTTTCTGTCAGGCCTTGCCCAACATTTAATGACTGCGAAGGTGTGGAAAACAAATTCGCAACAGGAAGCACAAAGTGTTGACGAAATGTTAAAAATATTTCTATTATATAGAGGGATATATTTACTATATAAACATATATATGTGTATAGATAACCAGTGATGCCATTGACTGCATTTGGCATAGGCATTTCTCTGTTGAAGTTACATTTGATTGTGGCGCAACTAATTGTTTTTTGGGTAGCATGTTTTGTTATTGCAATTAATATTCAACTAAATTTTACAGTATTTTGTTTATGTTTTTGTTTCTCTATAGACCAAAAAAAGCGCAAAGCGTCAACAAATTGCGGTCATTAAACCTATTTCCCAAGCCAAGCTTAATAAAATTGTCACCTCTGTGCGTGCCGTGCAACATTACAACTTCAGGAAGCAACGCGTGTGCATCTCCAGCTCCGGTTTCATTATACTTACAGCAAAAGTTAACAATCAAATCCAAAGAAATATAAATAATAATAATAATAATAATAAGAAAAGTTAAATAAAATGTTTAAAACACAAGTGCATTTGAGCCATATTTTATGGTTTTGTTGCCTTATTATCCTTGGTGTGTGCAAGGCACCAACATACACACAGACAAACAGCTGGCGAGATCTCATCTTTGGCAACAGGTGGTTATCGCCGGCACAACGTCAACGTGAATCCAAGTGTGGGTGTAATCAATGCACTCGACTATATTGTGTTTATATTTTTTTTGGGTTTTTGTTCAAATATCAACTAAAATTCCATTGGATATACATTACTTGCAGTTCTGCCCATCTTTACCCTGGTACCAATTGGACCAAGCAGCTGTGCAGCACCATCCGGTGAGCAGGGAAATTGTATACCCAGTAAGGATTGCCTACTGAGAAATGGCATACCAGCAGGACCTTGTGGCGGTGGTTATGGTGTCTGTTGTGTGTGTAAGTGTGCTATAATCCAAAAGCTGGAAACACATCTTTGGAATCACATTACCAAACCTAATCTTCATGCCTGATTTCAAAATAGTTCTCCAAACATGCGGCGGCATCATACGGGAGAACTCCACTTATTTCGTTAATCCCAATCATCCCGATGTCTATGATGGCACAGGCAGTTGTCAGGTGACCATACAGAAACTTCATCCAGACATTTGTCAGCTACGCTTAGATCTGGACATGTTTTCCATAGCACCACCCGAGGCAGCTAATCATTTATGCAATCAGGATCAATTATTAATATCTGGTGGTAGTCCAACGCCCACAATTTGTGGCAGCTCTACGGGTGATCACAGTAAGTTCGCAGTGAACTAGTTCAAAGTGAACTCTATATACTTATATATATTTATATTTAGTGTATATTGATGCGGGTCTTGGCCAAAGCAATCCCATTGTCTTATCCGTCATAACCAGCGCCAGCTTCCCGCGCCTGTGGCGTATACGTGTTACACAGATCCATTGTGGCAGCATCAGTCGTGCGGATCAGGGCTGTCTACAATACTATACGGCCATAAGTGGGCGTGTCAAGAGTTTCAATTACAATACGATTGGTGGTAGACAACTCTCCAATCAGGACTATAGCATCTGCATACGCAATGAACGCAATTTCTGTGGCATACAATATAATGCCTGTCCGGATTTGGAAAATAATCGTTCACGTGCCTTTACCATATCCGGAAATTCAAATAATCCTGTACCCACTATAGTAGGTGGTGGCACAGCCATGCCCAATACCAATGGCTGCAGCAGTGATTGGCTGCTAATCGGTTGCATACGCGCTGCAGATCGCATACCACCGCTTGTTGGCTGCGAGGATCGTGTCTGTGGCGGCACTTTTAGTGCTGAGGCAGGCATGTTGGCCAGAACTGTACAATGTAAATGTTGCAACACACACACGTATACACATAAATATATATATAGATAGTTAATATCATAATTTTATTTGCAGCAAGTGTACGTCCATTTCGCTTATACTTTCATACAGATGGCGTGGAGGCACCCAACGATATCGATAATCGAGGATTCTGTTTGGATTATGTGCAACAACCCTGTACAAATGGTTACTAATAGACATCGGAATGTTTGATTATAAAATAAATATTATTAATATATTATTTTATTTATATTTTTCTCTTTTTTTTGTAATTGCTTTTAGTTAATTTTAAGGCTTATTTAGCATATAATGTTGTTATTTATGATAATTATTTAAGCACAATTTATGTGGTACAAATTATAAAGGATAATACGAGTAAAATTTCTTTTTGTTTTCCTTTTTGTTTTTCTTTTAAAATCCTTGTTAGTTACTCGTAACTAAAATTATAATTGTTTGGCTATTAATACAGTTCATAATTAAAAATATATAATTAATTTTAATACTTAGACGAAATACAATAATAATAATAAAAAAATAAGAATAATAATAATAAAATAACAGAAAAAAAAAACTTAGACAACATTTTTTTAAGGACTTTTTCGTTGTTGTGGCTACAAATCAACATATATATATATATATATATATATATATATATATTGTATTGCGCACTTTATCGTATCTGATTATAATAGGGGGAGTATCCAGAGTTGCAGTTATACTTCCTGCTGCTAAACCAATTGCTGCTGTACCTTGTCCTCTTACTGCTGCACATGAGATCGCCAATTTCAGTCTGTGCGCGCATAGTCCTACTTGTGACGTCACTGGGTTTGCAGTATATATTCTTTAAATATATATATATATTTATTGGATTATTTATATAGATGTATGCTTAGTGCTAATATGTTTGTATTAGAGCAGCCACATGCTGTTTCTCCTCATCGGTTAGACCGTTCTTTAACGTGCGACGCACTGAAAAATATGAAAAAAATATTATTAAATATTATTTATTGTTATTTTAACTTAAACATTAAATGGCTTAAAGGATATTCCTGGCTATAAGACATGCTTTATTAGTTGGTTTCGATAAACTTTTGTTAGACACATGCAAATTTGGCCTAACTGCAAAAGGAACCAAAGAGAACGAAACAAGCAAAATTTTTGATTCAAATTTGTATTCAATTGATTGAATGATTGATTCAAATCAAAATATTAGATGTTAGCAAATGGAAATTTCTTTTTTTTATTTATTTTTTTTTTTGAAAAGGGCAAAATACAAAATTTTTTAAGAATTGAACTTGAACAACAAAAGAAAAAAAATAAAAGGAGTAAATTAAAATTAAAAATCAAAAATGAAATAATTTTTCAATACAATTTTCAACACTAACCAAAAAAAGGTATTTAACCTAAAAGAAAACAGTTGGCTGTTCATTTGTTGGTAACGTTATTTGGTGTAATGGTAACTGTAACTGTATCCGTATTTGTAACTGTAATTGTTATAATTAACAGTTACAATAACAATTGCATTAACGGCTACAACACATTCTATGGCGATGGTGCTCTTTCAACTGTGAATCCTTCGCGCGTGCGGCTGCGCTTCACTTCAGTATCAATTGTTTGATTGATTGATTGATTGATTGGTTGATTGATTGTTTGGTTGATTGTTTGGTTGATTGGTTGATTGGTTGGTTGGTAATTGTTGGGTGCGTTAATGGTAAGAAAACATAAAATTAAAACCCAATATAGGCAACCGATATTTGTTTTTATTTTTTTTTTTTTTTAAACTAGCAAAAACTGAAAAATGCCAAAAGCTGATTTATTTTTCTTTTTTTCTAATTTTCTTTTAGTATTTTCATTTTTGTTTTGTTTCGTTTTGTACGGGATAAAAATTAAAATAAGGGAAAGTTTATTCTTTCTTTTCTTTTATATATTGTACATTTTGTAGCCTCGCGTTTGGGTGTGCGTGTGTGTGTGTTTGCTTGGCTGTGTGCGTGTGTGCTTGGCCAGCTTATTTGGATACTAAACATAGCGCGCTGTGTGTGTTCCAAAAGATAAACCAACACGTTCATTAAAATTGACGAACTGCCAAACATTGGCTGATAGTATGTAAATATATATATATATATATATATATACATATATTTATACATACATATATATGTACATATTTAAAGGGTGTAGGCGTGACTGTAACTTACAAGATTTACGATCCGCATGACGCGTACGCTTACGCTCCCTGGGCGTTGTCCTCGTGCCAGCCGTTTTGGTGGCAGTCTTCACCAGAGATTCAAGTATTTCATCATCACCATCGGTGAACTGTTCCTCGCTCTGGCGTGTAATGGGTGAGCGTAGCTGTTCGGCACGACGCCTTCGCCAGGTCAGCGTGCCATCAGTTTGATCAGCATTTGGTGTGCCCAAAAGTTGCCTGAAAAAGTTTTGTATTATAATGAGATATATGTATATATGATTGATGTAGATATGAAAATTACTTTAGCTCTGCATCAGCTACATCCTCTTTGGTCTTAAATTTGGCCATATCAATGATCAGTTTGCCACGTGTCTTGTTGCGTTCACGATGATTCGCCTTCTTCTCCAGCTGTTGCTGCACACGCTCTCTGGTCGTGCGATACTCCAATGCGAATTCGGATAATGTGCGACAGAATTCATTGGGTCTGGACTCAGTGACACTGTGCTGTGGCATACCCAGCCAGAGCAAGAACTTGCGATAGCGATTCATGACACGACGATGTACAATCTGTAGTATGATAATGCGTTCGGCACAATCGGCCAGAAAGTCCACAAGCTTCTGTTTAAGTGGTGGTGCACAATCATGTTTGGCTATTAGCTTGAGGCGATCCCAGGATGCCTTGCATTCAGACTCCAATTGGGTCAAATTGTGTGCCAAGTCTGTAAAATCAGCCTTGGAGGCACGCGTAATGGGTCCAATTTCAGAATATAAATCGCTTGTATCACTGCTAGATTCCATGACCATATGGCACAGATGATGCAATAGCGAATGCTTATGCACAGTATCCTTAACCTCTGGCACCTTGGCCAAATATTCTATCTGGAAACCCTTAACTGGAGCACCATTCAAGAAGATGCCCACAGAGAGCAGTGTCGAAAGTATAGAGCGGAAGGTACGATTATGACGCAAGATCTCAATACCTTGCTTGAGATCCATCAGTGGCTCAGCAATTTCTTTCTGCAATGCATCATATAATAAAATTATATATATATATATATATTATATATAGGTATATATGATTAATCAGTTGTAGACTTTTACCTCACTATTATCAAAGTCCAAGCGGAAAGCCCAGAGCTTAAGACGTGCACCCAACTCTGAAATGGAGGCAAGTGTCAGCAGGAATTGCTCGGCACTGCCCAGCGGCAGTTCAGGATTTGACAATAGTGCCTCCTGTATCTTGCCCCGCTCCTCATCCGTTGGCAACATGTTCAACAACTTATCAATACCTTCTCTGGTTACCACCGTTGCATCCATCTTCAATATGGCCGCCTTAATGGCACGTGGCGGTGGCAGCTTTGTCATTGCTATATTTATTGCATTGGAACGTTTATGATCCAGGACAATGATCTCCTTGCTCTTATTCAGCTCCTGTTGCTTCTGCAAATTGTTTAGAGTCAAATATATATCTTAGAAATATGTTAAATGAAGACATATGTACAGTATATGTTTGGTTGGTGGGGTGTGGTGTGGGTAGAGGGTAGAGGGAAGTGAAAAGTGAATATTGGAGGAGGGGAGAAAAATGCACACACATATATATATATATATATATACGAAATGTTAGCAACAAAAGAATAAACTAAACTCATATTGTGAATCGTATACTGATACTGTTTGCATTCAAGTGTGTGTGCTTGTGTGTGTGTGTGTGTGTGTCTGTGTCTGTGTTCAGGTATTGAATTGTTACAAAAAATAAAAGAACCGACACCAAAACGCAAAATGTAATTATGAAACTAACAGAGAGTGAGAGAGAGAGAGAGAGAGAGTGATAGAAACAGACACAAAGAGTGAGAGTGAGACAGAGCGATATCAAAAAAACACGAGATAGAGTGTGAGAGAGAGTGTAACAGACAGTGAGATAGAGAAAGTGAGAGAGATACAGTGAGAGAGTAAAAAACATAACATGGCACTCACCTCCTAAAAATATTTGAAAACATTTTTTTAATATTTGAAAAAAGTTTATATATATATATATATATATATATATATATATATATATATATATATATAAATATATACATATATATATATATATATAAATATATAGATTTGGGTTTAGCACAACATTTATGTATGTATTGTAGGTAGTAGATATATCCGCAAACAGACCGTTGACATATAGAATTATTATTATAAACATGTCCAAAAATAAAAGGGAAAAGAATACAAAAATCATTCAAGGTTTTTACTGAGATCATAAAAAAAAACAAAAATCTCCTTAAAAATTATGTAAAAATTTTGTGGTAAAAAAAAAACCTCACGCCGAATATGCCATATACACTAATTGTTTGGAAATCCCCTACTATAATATATAATACACACCTTAGTCATAAGATCTTTGGCTCTGGACTCAAAGAGATGCTCCAGCTTCTGTGTGTCCACATTGGCATTGGGTAGCTCATCCCAAATGGTCTTACCTATGATCTGAGGTATCAGATCCTCTCGCACTTCCTTCCAAAACAGTTTAACCTTTAAAACAGTAATAAATTATTATTATAAATATTAATAAATCGATTATAGTATAGGGGATACTTACTGTTTTCTTGTTCTTCTTTATGGTATTATTGCCATTTGCAACAAGTTCCCCATTAACGGAACCATTTAGTGAACTGTTAACACTGTTTGTTAGGCTGCTGGCACCATAATTGCCATAACTAAACATGGGCGGCGGTGCCAGGCAGGGTGGCATCATAGGAGGTGGCATAACCATGCCACCACCTAATGGTGGCGGTGGTGGTGGTATACCAGCACCAAGACCACGTGGCGCTAATACATCCTTCTCATCATCCGAATGCAAATCGGTAAAATCCAAATCACATAGATTCAATGGTCGTATCATACTTCGTACCAATTCCTCCCAGTGTAGCTCATTTTCCGATTTCTTCGGCTCAGACTTTTTTAATTCCTGATCAACGCTCGATGAACTATAATGTATAGACAAATAGATTGTTTGATAGATAGTTAGATTGATAGTTCGATTGATAGTTAGATTGATAGTTAGATTGATAGAGGTAAATTACAAAGTACACGAGAAATCTATCACAATTATTGATCAAGTGATACGGGGACTCTATCTTAATGGTTCGTTTGTTCAATAATAACCTGCCCCTTAATCGTAAATGGCCAATATAAAACACTATCAAAATTTCACCTGGTAGCAAGATAACTCAACAATGACGACAGTAAAACACAAACAACACTAAAGACACAAGAAAGAGAACAGGCGATGTTCTTTACTAATAAAACAATATGAACAATTGATGATAGTTCTTTATATATACATAGTTATATATATATATATATATATATATGTATATAGTTGTATTGGCAATTGTTGTTGTTATAGTTTATATATTGATACATTGAACTGTTGCAATAATTGCATTTTAAATCCGAACTATAAATTTTCAATATATATATATATATATATTTAAACTGAAATTCGATTCATATCAGACTCATTCGATACAAGGGAAAAAAAATAAAATAATAATAATAATAAATATGATAAGATTTAATTATATTGCTGCGTGTTGCCTATAAAAGGTACGATTCAAGTTATAGAAATTATAGTCTTTCATTTAAACTATAGCAAAATGGATGTAAGTTGTGGATAGATAATTAAAAATAAGTTTCTTTTTATATATATAGCTATATATTATATTATATGATCTATTTTTTTTAGTTCGAGGCAATTTGTGAAAAGTCCAAGACCTTCAGCTCAAAGCCACCCCCAGAGGTCTATCTGGAATTCTATGGCCTCTACAAGCAGGTGCACAGCGGCGATGTGGACATTGAGAAGCCCGATGCCTCCGATGTTGAGGGAACCGGCAAATATCTGGCCTGGTTGAGCCGCAAGGGCTTGTCCACAGATGCAGCCAAGGCTGCATATATTGCACTTTATGAGAAATATGCACCCATCTATACTTAAATATAATTTAATATGCCACAATATCTGTTTGAAATTGTGTGGTAAATAAAATAATAAATAAAAAATAAAATTTAAAGAAAAATAAATGGAAGAAAAAGCGATAATTGATTACTCAACTAAATAGTTTAAAGACCTTTGATACTAACTATAACCTTGCTTAATATAAGCAATTAAATAATTATAGTTTAGTTTTGTTTTTTCTTTTCTTGTATATTGCCGCCTTTGGACACCAGGTTAGAACTTTGGGCCTTATCATAGCTTATCATAGCTGCTGCTATTTCATATTAGTATCGATATCTAAACAGTTTATAGTTGATCATAAATTGATATCAGCTTGACAAAAATTGTATATAAAGGCTGTCATGATTCTTAATCAGGCATCATTAGCAGCTCAAGCAAAAGACAACATGGATGTAAGTATTAGTATTTAGCTAAAAGTGAACAATTCATACTGGATATATACATATATTCATACGAATCTCTTATGCAATTGTTAACACAGTTCAATACCGCCGCCGAGAAAGCCAAGAACTTCACGAAGAGTCCAACCAATGATGAATTCCTGGAATTCTATGGTCTGTTCAAACAGGCAACAGTTGGTGATAACAATACCGCTGAGCCCGGTACATTGGATCTAAAGGGCAAGGCCAAGTGGAACGCATGGAACAAGCACAAGGGACTGTCCCAGGATGCTGCTAAGGCTGCCTATATTGCTACCTATGAGAAATATGCACCCAAATACGCTTAATTCTTGGCTGATTCGATTGTTAACAATTTCTCTAACCAAATAAATGACCACAATATGAAAATTTAAAAAAAAACAAAGAAACAAAACCAATTTTTGTTTTACTTGCTTGAATTTTGAAACAAAAAATTAAATCCTAATATATTTCCAGATAATCTTGACAATAGTCTCTTGTCAATTGTGAAATAAGATTAGTTAACGGAACTTGAACGCGTATTAAAAGTTAACTAAACTAACTAACATATGAAATGGCTGATAAAGATAAGGATAAGGTTTTTTTTTTGAACAATTTACAGTTATAATAATAATTCACTTCACTTACCGTGATATTTCACCTTTACTCTTGCTTTTGGCAAGCCCCTCTTTGGCTTTTGATATGAGTCCAGACATATCACCAACAATTGCTGCCCGATTGCCTGGCTCCTGTGTGGGACTGCTGGGCAGATTACTTAACTTTTGTGTTAGATCCTTGACGGTATGATCACGTTTTAGCTGCATTAACATTTCTTTATCTTCCAGATCTGTGAATAATAAGTTTCAATTATAATAACAATTATTTGATTATTTGTAGATCAAAAACGTTTTTGTTGGACGCACAATATTATGCAACGGCAGCTGTTTGATGATCGGTTTTTGGCAACACATATAAGTATGCAACAGTTTTTTTTTCGTTGGGTGATAAACATTAAGTGCACCTACCTGTAGTATCCGTTGCACGTTGAGGCTGTTCTGGGTTAGTACTGGTTAGGGTTCTAGCTGCAATTGGCTGTGTGCTGGTATTGGCTATAGGAAAATGCCACCAGCCGGGTGGTGGCGGCGGTGGTGGTGGCGGTGGTGGCGCCATTGCAACTGGCTTATGTATAGGGCTCAATGGCTCTGGAGCTGGCTGCACATCCAATTTCAATGGTGTCGAACTTTCGCCTGTAAACTCAAAGGTATTTCCATTTAGTGTCTTCTTTGGACTAAGCACATCCTGGGCAGTTGACTGATGCTTCGGTGATTGTGTATAATAGTTGTTCAGGCGATTAGCATCATTCTCATACTTTTTGTAGGCACTGTCGGTTTGCTGTATGTTCTTCATGATGCCGCTGATCACAGTTGCGTTACGCTCTCGAAAGAGGTTCTTTTTGGTAAGGAACTCATTCTGATTGTTAGTGTTGTTGTTGGCCTTGTCGAAGCTATTGTTGATAATGGAGATGCTGTGACTGCCACTTAGCAGCTGCTTAGTCGGACTTAGCAGCAGGCTATTGTTGGGTGTGTCAATGTGGCTATGAATGTTGCTGTTGTTGTTGTTGATGTTGATATTGTTTATATTGTTTATGTTGTGAGTAATATTGTTGTTGTGGTTGGAGTTGGAGTTGGAGCTGGAGTTGTTGTTGTTGATATTGTTGATAATATTGCAGGTCGTAGCAGACAGAGTTGCAGGCAGCTCAGTTTGCAATGATTGCGGCGGACTATCGCCGCTTTGTATGGTAGCAGGAATGGCGGTTACAATTTGGCCTTTTGTGGGTGACATTGTGGGTGATTTGGTTAGCATGATCAGCAGGTGACAATGAGAAAACACAGACACAGCGTTTAGCATGGAGAGAGAATCATAGTTAGTTTCGGTTTTAAAGCAGCCTGCAGAAAGCATATATCAATGTACACACAACCTACCGTAATTCTCACGCAGATCACGCACAGCAAAGATGCCATTGGCCGCTGCCTCCTCCTGTTCCTTAAGGAAACTTTTATGCCTCTCGGCACGCTCACGACGCCGTCTTAAACCTGGCGTTACACCGGCTGCATCACGTGCTAAAATATATCAAATCAAATTAGCTCCAATTGTAGTCAAGTTTACCCGCTGCTTCTACTTGCACTTACGCTTCTTCTCTTGAAATAGTCCGTTGCCAAACTCTGTAGAATTGGTGGAGCCTGAGCTGTCATCCTCATCCAAAGTGGCCTGTGTGGGTGTCATACACAACATTGTTGTGGGCAACACTTTAGTCAATGGAGACGGACTGTTGTCAGTGCTATGACGTCGTGACTTGCGTCTTTCCGTCGTGCTAGCACCGGGTCTATAACGTTGCGTCTTACGCATCGAATTCTGTGGCAAACGCTGTCCATCTGACTCGCCATCCTCGAATCTAGTATAATATGAGTTTGATAAGTTCCATATGGTAGGCATCAATTGTTATATACTTACTTCAATACAGCTTCATATAGCTGCAGCTGATCGAGCAGATCCAGATCAGTACCTGGCTTGGACATATAACGTTGTATAACGGTTTCCATGCCTTGTTGTTCCAGTAAATCGCTTTCATCATAGAAACTATCCTGATCGGTCAGTCCCGCTAGTGTCTTATTAATTAAAGAGGTCGCATAGATCACCAGCTCAGCATCAGCATTCTCATAATCCTTAAGCAGTCTACTCAAAGTGAGAGCATTACAAATTGAACATAAATCCATTCAAAGTCAATAATTTACCTCATAATATTGGCCCAGGGCAATGTGCCTTGGGCTGCATCCACCGCATGAATGGCACTCACAAGCACATAACAATTGGACTCGGCATATTCAACAAATACGAGCAGCAGCTTGAGTGCTGTCTTAACCACCGATCGGTAATTGGATGCGATCAATGAGTATAGCCACTCCATGGTGGGCTGATGCTTCATAACGCCATTCATACCGTCTACATAGAGCATGACCTGTCATAAGGAATGACATGATTAGGTACGACTGCTAAACAGTAATCAATGATCAATGACCACTGAACATTGATCAGTGATCATTGATCACTAGTGATCACTGTTCGATGCTCGATGCTCGATGTTTGATGATCGATGATACATTACCTGGCCTAAGGCGCGCAATATGTAGTTTTGATAGTTTTGATCGGCACAATTGCCCACGCGTACGAGACAATTGAGGCCACCCAAGGCGACGAAGGCATGCACTAGATCCTTGTCCTCTTGGAACACCTGTTTGAGTGAGAACAGTGCACGACGCAGATCGCTGCCCTCTGATGAAAGTAATTTCTCTAGAATAGAAAGCGTTCGGTGAATGGGGCGTATGCGCAACATCTATTTGATTACCAATCCAATCAATAGATTACGTCTATACTTACCTATAATGGAATTAACGCGTACGCTCAGCTGTGTGCGAACTACCAGCGAATTTTTGCGACTAGATAGAGGAGAGCAAAAATAATGAAAAGAAAAAAAAGGTAAAGCAAAAAAAAAAAGAGTTAAAAATTGAAGAAAAATTGATATTAATTTTGTATGTAATTTCATTAGCAATGGCAACAGTAACAACAAATAGCAATAGCAATAGCAACAAAGACAAGGCAACAACAACTAAGAGTAAAACACAATGGAATATGATGGTTCATTGACCAGTTAAGAACATTGATTACCCGCTGCTTGCTGGCCAGTTTCTTGTTGGCCATAATAAAAGTAATAACAAACGACGCAGATAATTGAAAATGGACTATGAAGCATCTGAGTGTACGTAGAGAGTTGGCAATAAGCCGAGCCAAGAATTCATAATGAAATGTGTACAAGTATAAGAATATATCATGAAATCGACTGACTGGCTGACTGACTGACTGACTGAATGACTGACTAAATGACTGAATGACTGACTTGCCACTCCACTCAGTATTTGCCGCAAACTTTACTTCAAGTTAACTCAACTCAAGGTGCACACATAGCCACACCTGACTATGACTGACTATCTGATATTTTGTGTGTGTGTCTTTGGTTACACTGACAATGCTTCAGTTGCAGATTGACAAGGCAACAGAAACAGCAACAGCAACAGCAACAGCACCAGCAATAGCAACCACAACAAACAACAGCAACAACAACAATAACAAAAGAGACATCGACCCATGCGAGAGACCCGTGCCTGTTGTGGAATTTTGATGTGAACTGAAGCGAATGATTTGCATGCGAGTGCGCTTCCATGACTAATACGATAAGCATGATTAGTGGCACCATCCAGAGCTAACCAGGCGACTCCTTTAGACCAGTAGTAGAAACCTCATTGGCGCCATTAACTGCACTAAAAGAGCTAACTGCCAGCTATTTTGCATAGTCGCGGCGACATTTACATTATAATTTTATTCCCTTTTTTTGTTGTTTCCCTGTTGCTTCCCTGTTGTTCCTTCTTTTACTTCTAGAGTATGGGCAAACACTCATAGTGAAAGTCATAAATAGTCGTTAGCAGTGGCAAAAAAAGCGATAGAGAGAGAGAGAGAGACTATACAGTGTCTACCTGACAAGTTCTTTGTACACAAACTAACTATTTTAATCCTATTATTTAGCCCCAAGCACGTCATTGCCCGACTTTGAACCACTGCCCCTGGTTGCTAGTTACGGTTACTACGTTCCTGGACTCCCAACTGGCCAACAGCTCAGCTTAGCCCATGGCCTGACGCGTACGTCAGTTACCGCAGTTGCGCCTGACATCACGTTCCACACACAACACACGGCACAATATACAGCACATAGGCAACAAAGCGACAACGTAAACTAAATACATAAAACAATGTTGTTAAACGATCAATTCATACTCTGTCCACTTTAATAGGTACAAATGCTTAAAGCTTCAGTCTGTTAATATGCTATAATTTTAATATAACCAAAAGTACCAACTGTGATCCATTAAATTATGTAAATTTCCCCTCAACTTTTGGTACATATTTATAAAAACAAAAGCTACAATAGATACATCTTAACTAATCATAGGTACAATAATATATGTAACAGAAATCCATTTATATTTATAAAGGTACTGTAAATGTTCATTAAATTGATTCAGTTACAAAAAGACAAATAAAATTGTACAATTTAAATTTTTATAGTGTATATTAAATATACCATACCGAATTGTACCAAACTGGTTCAATTTATAAATTACTCACAACATTTTTCTCTAATTTTCTGAATGCTTCCACAGCTATTTGCTCTATCCTTTCCCTTCTGTGCAGCTTTTCAATCAACTGTGCAAATATTTCAAAAATGTTGTAGGAAATTGTTTGTACCGTCAGGCGACAATTGGTACAATACTATGTCTGGGTCTGCCCACACTGTCGCCAATCGCATGAAATATGCGTCATGCCCCATTTTTATGCAGAGCATAGCAATCTGACTTATAGACAAGAATCATGCATGATGTTTGTTATAAGAAAAGCTTCACTCAGAAGTTACAAGAAAACAAAATAAAAAAAAAACTACAAAAAATAAATAAAAAAAACTTTTTATATATAACGATGGCAAAATGGCATTGCCCACGTTTTATATTGTAGTTTATATATATGTATAAATTTTTTTTATATATTTTGTTTGTTTGCGGATTAAATGCAAATTAACTCAAGTTGCAGCCAAAAAAAAAAAAAAAATACAAAAAGAAAAAAGGCAACTTACAACAAGTTGCACGTACAAAACAGCAAGAGCAACAACAACAACAACAACAACGGTGATGCGGAGGCATGCAAAATGCAAATCTGTCTGACTGTTGAGTACTAATACTTAGCCAGGCTTTTAGCCAGGTTGTCAGCCAGCCGACCAGCCGGCCAGCCAGGCAGTTTCCTGTGCCACAGTTAAACGAAGAGTAGCGACATTTTTTTATTTTTTTTTTTATTATATTGCAATGTTACCTGGCTGGCAATATCTTTATTAGCAAATGGCAAATGGAAATGGAAAAGGCGGTCGCATTGGTGTAATGGATGGACATTGTATGGTGAAAGGCTAACAGGCCGCAAGCCACCCACGAGCAGCAGCTGCCCCAGAAACCCAGAGAGACAGAGGAAACATATACCAATTTCCTGCACTATACTCAAATTGTTGCACTTTCCCGAAAATGGGTTCAAGGTAACCAGCATACAAGTACAAAAGTGAAAATCTCTGACACATATCTATATATATATATATATATATAGATCTATAAGATTTTCGCACAACCAGTTAATAAATCGATGCGGATTTTCCAATTATATGGCGTGGGTGAAGTCAGCTGCCACACAGCTGCAGCTTAAGCTTCTACTTCTACTGGTTGCAATGTCAGTAAGCAAAATGGAAGTAAGAGTTATGTGTGGGTAGCCTTTGGTGTCTCATGGCTGATTAGGCTAGGATTTTATAGGATAGGATAGCATATGTGGGCGTTGAAGTGAACTTACCTGGCTTGAAGGCCCTCAATTTCTTCGGTCTGTTCGGCCAACGATGACTCCAAATCCAAATAGGCGCCAAAGTCACCATCCTTATACACCTGAATGGCTGCATCATCGATCTGTGTAAGACAAAAACAAAAAAGAAGATATAGAGTTAGTAACAGTGTGTGTATGTGCGTGTGTTTGAGAGAGTCTGAGAGTATTATAAGAGGTAGAGGTAGGTACAGCTAAATTGCGATTGCAATTATAATTAAAGCCAAAGCGGCGTACAGTCCGCGACTACTGCACTACGCAGTAAAAGTTGTTTATGGCCGGGCTAAAAGGAGAAAAACAAGGAAAATAAAATATATATAAAAAAAAGAGAAAGATGCAGATGCCAACGACCATAGAACATTTTGTGTGTGCGTACGCGTGTGTGTGTGTGTGTGTGTATGTGTGAGTGACGGTTGCATTGAAAGTCAGCTCAGCTCAGCTCAGCTCAGCTCAACTCAACTCAATTCAACTTGACTTCACTTCACTTCACTTCACTTTACTTTACTTTATTTTACTTTATTTTAACTTAAGTTAACTTCTCTTGGCCTGGCAGACGATTTCATTTAGGCCGGCAAAGTTGATTGCTAGCCACGACTTGCTTCTACCCAAAATGATGATGATAATAATAATCATTATGATGATGATAATGATAATGATAATGATAATGATGATTATGATGACGTCGCCGTCATCGCCTTCATTGGCATCGTCTGCTTCTGTTGGTCACCTACTTTTCACCGCTTTGCTTTCAGTTTTAAAGCCACTGATTGCCATGGCCAAGCGAGCTTGATTGATCAAATCTCAGCTCAACTCCTGCTGCGTGATTGACGCAGCTTAAACTGCTCTCCACTGTCCAATGTCCAATGTCTACTCTCTACTGTCTACAGTTTTCAGACCACTCTCTACAGACCACTCTCTACTGTCTACTGTCTACTGTCTACGCTCTACTGTTTACTGTTTACTGTTTACTGTTTAGTATCTTTTGCAGCTATAACTCTTTTATATTTCATCTTCTTTATATTGCGTCTCTCTTTTCCACTCTTTTTTTTTTTATTGACGCATTGAAAGTAATTATTTGTGCATTTACAGAACAATTACCGGACAACATAAAATTATGTGTGTCGACGCTTGCTTAATGTGTAAAACAAAATTCCAACAGCAACAGCAGCAACAACAGCAACAGCAACGGCATCAGCAACAGCCTAAGCCATGGGTAACGGCAGCAACTACAGATATCTTGGTCAGCTCATCCGGGTAAAGATTACACATACGCCCGTTTGCTTGGTTACGCCCCTTCAAGAGGTGCGCGTATTAGCTGCATAAATGAAGACTAAGCTGGTATAAATACTATCTTCTCTAACTTTTCGTTTGTGCTTGTGTTTGTGCTTCAATTGGGACACACCCCCCAAACAAACATAGCGATTGCAACAATAAGAACAACCACAAACACAACTACAGCAACAATAATGCAACATCGCGTGCCCCAAGGTTCTTGTCTTTCATAACTTTTGACGCTGCACCCAGGGGCCATTTGCTAAATTAAAACCTTCTCAGACATTGGCCAATGACTCCTTTTTTTGAGGGCAAGCCCAAAACATGCATAAAGACAATTTTGAATAAAACCTATAAAATCTAGTTAGGGGTATATAAACTTATATATATATATATATATAGAATCTGGCATTATATACATTCTTTAGATAAAACTAATGTTGCTATCACAAGAATTTATTGAGAAATTTTATTATTATTTCTTATATCTATTAATTTATATTATTATTTTATATAGCTATAATTTATTAGAATTATTATTTTTTAATTATTATTATTTTTTATTGTTTATATTATTATATTTATTTTTATAATAATAATTATTTATTATTTTTTTTTAATATTAATTTTTTATATTTAATACATATTTATATTTTTTATATTTTATAATAATTTATTAGGAAAATATACTACAAATAATATTTTCCTCTCATTATTTTTTTAGATTTTAATTTTTTGTTATATATATTAAATCATTATATATTTATTAGACTTAACACTTATTATTTCTTTTTTACTTAAATTGTTTAAAATTATAATTTTAATAACAATTATTATTTTTACTTATAATGTTTTACATATTATTTATTTTTATTATCAATATTTTTTATTATTATTCAGTTTATATTAATTATATTTTTATTAATCTCTTTTTTGTTTTTATTATTTCATTTTTATTATATTTTACATAATATATTTTTAATATAATTGTAAACAAAAATTAAATTAAAATATTGAATTAAATTTGGCAATATTCAAGTTCTATTTGAAGTATTATAATATATATAATATAATATAATAATAATAATATAATAATATATTAATATCAAACTTTTTATGTACTTGTTGTTTAAATAATTTATAAATTTAAAATAAATTAATAACACAACAAGCACAGCCCACAATTTGCATTATTGCAAAATATTAAATAATAAATAAAATAAATTTTAAGTGTGGAGAAATCCATTCAATTTTAGTTGAACTTTAATTTTTAACTTATCTCAAAAAATTATTTAATCTTTTCGACTAAGTAAAATAAGTTTTAACTGCAGCTAAAAATATGCTTTAATATTTTTAAGAACATTTCGCGGTGCTGTTTGTTGCCTCCCCCTAGTGCATATTATAGGTAACTACGCCCTTGCTTTAGGTGCTATAATCAACGAATTTATAACTTAAACCCAATCACTAACAATAACACTATCATTTGTTATCAATTTATTTTCATATCAATACTTGTGCCAACTGCAACTCTAGTCGAATGTATGCGAACACATCAAAATAAATAGGAAACATTATTCCGGGTAATTTAGTCATGCAAATAATTTAGTAAACATCTATGATTATACAGATGAGTCGACAACAATATAATATAATATATATATAGTTCAAAGTGGTGCCAGGCAGTCTCTTTGTAGTTGTTATGGCTCTTATCAGTGACTACTCTAAATCGTATATACTTATCTGATTGTTAGATCATGCTATTGAAGTAGCATATAGTTACACGATCACATAACAATTTTACGATGTGTGAATACGTATACAATATATGTATGTGTATGTATTTGTATCGATATATCAATGATTATGCATATCAATTTATGTAAGCAATTAAAAGCAAAGCAAAGTGTTTGCATACAAAAGAAATCGTAAATAACCTCAGGTCTCAGCCACTTGTTGGCCATACAAATATTAGTGTTTGGCCAAATACATATATATATATATATATATATATATATACGTATAAAAAACTATAACGATTTTTTTCTCTCCCTTCTCTGCCCCTCATTTACAGCTGTATGCAAATTTATAGTTTTATATTTCTTCTTCTCTATTTTGTTGTATTTTTTTTTTCTTTTTGCTTGTGTTTTTTATATGAATTTGGTTGTGGTTTTGGTTTTGTTTTGGCTGTTGATGTTTTGAGTGAAGCATGACAAGATTTTTAATCAAATTGAAATTCGCATAAGTTTTTTATTTTATTTCTTTAACTGGACATTCGAGCGAGTGCCAAACTCATAAATGCGGCTATTGACACAGTTAAGGCAAGAGGCATAATAATTTTTTTGGTATGGAGAAAATTGATTTGTATTTTAAAAAAATTTGTTATGGTTAAATGAAAATAAATAGAAAATATTATACACAATAACTACAAAACAATGCCAAATACAGAAAAAATAGAGTGAAAATAAAACGTAAATTAAAAAAAAAAAAAAAATAAAACAAAATTAAAAACTAATAATTATAATAAACGCATAACAAATTGGCTTTTAAGTAGAAGAAACTATCGACATAAATTAGCCTTTATAGTATGAGTATATTAGCCACATTAAGTCAACACTTTCCATTAACACAATGAATTTTAAATGCAAATTTTTAACTTCATAGATAGTTTATTTCACTCTTAACAATTATATATATCTTATTAAATGTTTTTTAATTTATTTTTTTTCTTTTTTGTATGAAATTTAACAACTGAAACATTCAATTTAAAAGTTCATTTAACCAAGTAAAGAAAAAAAGTTTAAGGCAAATTTATTACCGACTTTTAAATGGATTTTTATATGTATATAAATATATATAAATTCTACAGCTCATCAAAAAACGTGATGTTGATGAATTGCTCACACTTTTGCTTTCCAATCAATGCCATTTTTAGAGTTAATTGACCCCAGACTGACTGACCACAAAATAAGGTATGCTAATTGATATGACCATCTACCCCTTACCATTTTACACTTTTCTCAGCTTTTGCCAATAAAACCCAACATTATCTGTCCTTTCTCATAGTCATCTCCATGCACAGCTCAACTTTAGCCAAGTTTCCTCAAGACTATGCCAATTTTTTATACAAATAAGAAAAGATGCGTAAGCCAAAGTGCGTTTACTTAATATTCATGCATATAACTATATATATATATATATATATATATATATATATATTTATAAAATTGAATTTCACAAGTTTAAGTAACCTAACGAAAACTTAATTGAATAATCTTGTGGTGCGAGAATGACATATGTAAATGACGTAATTCAATCAATAATAAAAACAAAAACCTCAATTCAATCAAATTTCAAATAGAAATTTTCCATTTGTTCGTTACGATTTTAGATCAATTTGTTTTTTTTTTTTTGCTTGTGATTTAAATTTAGTTTTGTATTTAATAGTTATATATACTGATTGGACCGCAAACTATATAAGCTTATCTGTATATAGCGATTTCTATTGTTATGCCGTGCTGTGAGGTGACGTGCAAAAAGCTGTGGCAACACCACCAACAACAACACTAACACCTAACAACAACACTATCACTAAAATGAACAGCAACAGCAACAGCAATTGGTCAAAAAAAAATGAGAAAATAAATGTGTAGAATACAATAAAATGAAATCAAAATATACAATAAAAATAAAGTAAGGTAAAAACAATAAAAAAAAAAAACGTTGCTTCGATTGACCGCAACGAAAAAAAATGATTATTTATAGGTATATACATATATATATTTTTTGTATTTATTTTCTGTATTTTTTATATTTATTTTGATTTTTTTTTTATTATAGAATAGAATCGAGAACTGTGTTCATGACATCATCGAAAGATTAGACATCAGCTCAGTTAGAGGCGAAAATTTATGAATCCATTGTAATGCGCTAAATTTAACAAGTTGCATATATGAATACACGTATTCATGCTCATACTCATAGCTTATATTCATACTCATACTCATAGTCATACCTTACAACTTATACCTAATACCTTATACATAGATAGTGGATGGTTTCTGTTAAGAGTTGTATTTATTCAATGGACAAGCTGTAGAGGGGTTGACTCTGATTTGGTTGCTCCCTGGGCTGACTAATTGGACAAATGGCATTCACAGCTGCCGCGCCTGCCACATAAATCTGCCTACGACAACAACATCCTGAGCCAAAGACACAAGCATACAGAGAGCATCATCAGCAGCAGCAGCAGCAGCAGCAACAGCAACAACAACAAGAAAAGTTAAAGAAGAAGAAAGAATAAAAAAATAGCACAAAAATCGAGAACGTTGCATTTCCTTTTGCGATTTGCTCATTAGAATTTATTGCTGCCGCTTGTCAAGATTTACGTATCCTTGCAACAGCTCTCCAGATGACAGATGACAGGCAATGGGGGCAGCCGCCGCTCTGGCATTGGCTTAGAGTTGCATGTTGCTGTTTGCCTGGTTAACTGCTTGCCACATTGAGAGCGCACGATCCCTATTCAATGTTTGCTTGCTCGACTGCTGGATGTGGCCAGCTCGTTTTATTTTTTTCTTTTCATCTTTTTTTTTATTTTAATTTTTTTTTTGCAAATTAGTCAAAGTCAGAGATCGGCGGTACGAACAATGGCAGACTTAGATAATTGCTGACCAAGGCTTTCACAATGCCAATGAAAAGTGCTGTAAGATGTTGTTGTATGCCACAACTTCCTATTAGCTGCAACAGATTGTGCGATAGCAATAAGTTAGCCCAAGCCTTAGGCAAACAGATCTGCCTTCCTGCCTGCATTGCGAATCTTTATTCTATACAAAATCTGCTCTGGCCCATTGTCTTCAGTTCAGCTTTTAGCCAGTTGAGTTCAGTTTAGTAAAGTTAAGTTCAGGCTGCAATGCATCATTTGTTAAATGTTTACAATAATAAAATATAATAAGTGGCAGCTAGAACAACATTTTACAGTTCTCTTAAAAAAAAACCAACAACAATGCCCTTTGATTCCCTCTCTCTATTTCTGTCTCTTTCTAAGCAAACTTCAAGTTTGATGCCAAGTTTATCAATTGATACAATATGTAAATACAGTTAGCAGTTGTTGTCACTTAACGGTTTTTTTCTATATTACAAACATTAATTAGAGTACACTGCGCCATAAAAGTATATAAACCTGATCTGATGCTGTTTATTTAATATAATATTTTGATTATAATTTTTTATTACTTTATGTTTTATTTTTCTTCTTTTTTTTTTGATTAAATTTCCTGATCAAAAATTTTGTTTATATTTTGTGTGTTTGAAATTTTTTTTTTTTTTTGTTAGCAAATTTTTGCTTTGAACTTGTTTCTAACGCAAAACTTATTTCTGGCTATATAAATAATGTGAGCAAATATTGGCAGCTGTATAAAATATACTATATATATACACACTCTATGCTATATATCTATGTAGATTAACAGATATATACATATACATATACAATATATAATATAATCATTAAGTAAGTCTAAACACGCTATGCAAATTGAGATCAAATGTCATTTAACTAACAAAACCACAAAAGAAAATTAATTTTGTTAACATTGGCTAAGCATAACTACCGCTGTGCTACACTGCGAACAAAAAGTCAGCGCACAGAACTTTTGAATATTATTTTGAATATTTTTTTGCATAATTGAAACATATTCAATATAAGATTCTTGCTATAAGTATATTTAATCTTAATTCAAACTAAAAGAATTTATAATATTTTATTATGTTGTTCAAGGAAACAATATTTTTATGAATTATTCAAGCTAAAAGTTGTATCAAAAGCTATATATTGTGAATGCATTATATTAATGAGTATATCTATATATTCTATGAAAACTTGTTCTTATTTGTGTCATTAAATTTTCGCAGCTAGTTTAGAATTTTAAGGATTTAATGTTGTATATTGAAAATTATTTTAGTACTTCTTCTATATGATATTCAAGCAGCTATTCAGGAATTGATCCAGGAAATAGAAAATATAGTTTTATTTCGCTTATATCAATAGCTATGTATGCTTATAGCAATGTATTAAATTTAGTAATTTTTAAAGGTTTTCAAACTTCGATTTCTAAACAGAATATATATTCAATTTTCGCTTAGGCTGATATCGTTTATAATTGCTATATATATATATTAATAATAAGGAGCGAGTATTATAGGTTAAAATTACAGATAGAGTTTTATATTAATATGCTCTATTGTGCATATACTGTTTGCAGTCACTGTTGATAGGTTAAGTCCAGTTTTAGACCGGTAGTCAAATCAATGATTATGCATAAGCTCAACGATAATCGAAATCTTCTCATATAAATATTATATTTAACATATTAAAAAAAAAATAAAAACTATGCGAAAAAGTAATAAATTTAAGGAGACAAAGAACAAAAAAAAAATACAAATTGATATATATATATACAAATATATTTATATATAGCAGTTCAAGGGCGTAGCTGTTTGGAGGGTGCAGTGTTTGCTCTATATTTTTTCCAGCAATTAATAAACTAAATATATATAATACTAATATATAATACTTAATATATATATACTATATACCTAAGAAAAAAACTTAACAAAATGTAATAAATTTTAATTAAAAATTGTAAATTGTTATATAATTTCTTATCAAACTGTAATCAATGCTCTAGTCTGCCTCGGGGTAATGCGCTGCAAATATCAATTACTTATTTATATATACTTGTAACGATCTTAAGTATATATAAACTGTGGTAGATCTTGAGTATCCCTATTAAATAAAAAGGTACATTTGTTGCCTTGGCATATGGTTGGCTTTAAAATTGTGAAAAGAAAAGAAAAAACCAAGTCAAATACCGTTTAAGTCAGTTAAACAAAGCAACAAAAAAGATACCCTAAAAGATTCGTGGCTGATAAGATTTACACAGAAAAAAATAAAGAAAGAAAGAAAATGAAAATCAAAGAAAAAGATAAGTTAAGCAATGTACGAACTGAGTACTTGTACTATATATATTGTTGTTAGCTATATATATATATGCATATATGTATGTATTTATTGGTATTATGGCTTATTGTTAACAGTTTATAAGAAGTATAAAGAGCAAGAGGGCGGCTTACGCTTAGCGGTGCATTCAGCAGCCTGAGGATGGTGCCCAGCTGCGTGGTCAGTGGCATTGTGGTGGCAAAGGCATAGGTTGGAGCACGCACTGGTATCGGGAAGGCTGTAGTTGCGGACAGCGGATCGCTATCCAATAGATACTGCACACGAAATGTGATTAGTTCGTCTGGTTCCATTTTCACAATCATTTTGCCCGTTGAATTTGCTAGCAACACGAACTTTGCAGCTTAATTTTTATGTATATTTATTTTAGTTAATTATTATTTTGTTTTTTTTATTGTTTTTAAACATATAATTTAAATTTAACTTTCTTTAATATACACTTTTATTTTACATTTTTCATTTATTATTGTTATTTGTTTTGTTTTGTTTTGTTTTTTTATCTTTTCTTTTTTATTGTTGTTTCAATATTTGCTTAAACTGTTTGAATGATATTAAGATTTGATATTTACTTCCTTCATTTACTTGCAATTTATTTTAAATTTTGTTTTTTATTTTCTTAAATTTATGAGTGCGTGCCAAGCCCCAAAAACTTCAATTTCTGTTTTTGCTACAACTTCAAATTTTTTAATTTAAAGAAAAAAAATGAAAACTGTTGTTGTTGCATAATTGCATAATTTGTTGTCTCTCTTTCATTTTGATTGTCTCACACGCATGTTGCGCAATTTTATGCTAAACATTGCAAATTGTGGCACAGCCACACCCCTTTCCCCTCTATCTATCATACACACTAAGCACACACACACGCACACACACATTTATATATAGTTAAATATGGGTAATTGCTATGCGAACCGGCTCGCTGTGTAAATATTTGCCTTGATTTCTACTTTACGGCTTCAATTCAATCTACAGCTCCACATGGCGGTTATATGTATATGTATGTGTGTGTGTGTGTGTTGTGTAACTTTCAATTCAATGTCAGTTGAATGGTCATATGCCTCCAAAAACTTTCCCCGCCCTCCTCAACAAACTGATTGCCTCCCCTTCATCACTAACTGCAATTTGCTTGTTAAACAAATGCCAACCCCCTTCTTGGCCAGTTTGTCTAGGCCGCTGTCTGTTGTTGACTGCCGTCTGTTGCCTGTGTCGCCTTTGGCTTTAATCATCATCAACATGCGTCGCATCGCTTCAAATCAAAATCAACAGCAAATCAAGACCCAAAAAAAAAGATTAAAAAAAAAAACCAAAACAAAAAGAAATTAAAAAAAATATATATAAGGCAACGTCTTGGACTGTCGGCTCTCCATGTACCGCTAAATGGCTGTCGGAATGTGCGTAAGTTGTTTATGCAAATGTACTAAATGCTGTTGTTGTTGTTGCAAAGAGTGTAGTTTTTATGTTAATGCTTGTTGGCTTTGTGGTTTATGGTCTATTTGGTAGTATTCTCTGTGCACAGCTAACAACAAACAGACATATGGTATAATTGCTTATAACGTGACTCTAATGGTCTGTCTCTCTGTCTATACCTTTCTCTCTTTCTCTTTCTAACCCATGTCACCTCTATCCACACTCGCTTACACAAGTTAAGTACACATAGTCCGGACTCCGGAGCACTTGCCTAACTGACATTGAACTACTACCATTCCAGGGCCAAAGAGTTTGCTGGAAAAACTGTTGGGTAATAGTTAACTGAGTTTTCAATTGAAAAGTTGATAGTAGAATTAAGAGTTCAGAATATGCAATCGATAATATATATGAAAATATATGAAAAGTAATCGATTACGCAAAATCTATGGAAAATTGCTTTGAAAATTTCATTTAAATAGTTCTAATAATATATATAGCATTATATAGAACTTGTTATATGGATTGAAAATGCTTTTAGTATTCAGTTTAATGTTGCAGTTAGTATTTTTCTTTATTGTCTGTTTTCTAAGCTACAAATCCCCTATCGATAAAAATAGCTTTATCGATATAAATCGATCGATTTATTGGAGCAAAAGAATCATCAGGTTCGCACCCCCGTTGCAGCATATGAGACAAGCAGAAAAGATTATATGCTACACAATTAAATGATTGATCTTGGGATATATATATAATATATAATACAAATATATATATATATATACTACACACAAAGCAATAACTTCTCAAAAAATTATTATCTCTTTTATTTTTTACTATTGAAAAATGTTTCGCAAAACTTTGAACTCCACAAATTTTGCATAAAAATTAGCAAAAATATTAAATACTTAGTTTAAGCAACTAGAATATAGATTATATATTTAAAAATTATATAACAAATAAAACAAACTTATATAAGAAATATACGTTAACAATTTCGATATTTGACAAAGCGTTTCCCTCTCAGCAAGTCAAACTTCAACAGAATTCTTATAAGACTATTAGTCAGAACTATCTATAATAATATATATATACCATTAGGTGAAGACAGACAAATCGATTTACTATATAGTTATAAAATATTTAAAGTCGGTTCTTTAGTCAAAACCTAATACTTCAAGCATTAACTTGAGTTGAGTTGGGCTTGTGTAAATTTACTTTAGAATCAATTCAAGGATAAGCCAAGTACATAGAAAGCTCACAAATAAAGTGTAAATAATTTATTTGTTTTATAATATTTTGTTTTCACTAGTGTAGCTAATAAATTGGCTAATTAAAGCCCGGTAATTAACTATAATTACCAACAGTTTAAACGTCTTTTGTAGTAGCTTAAGTACAATTTAGCCAAGAAGCTCAGCCATATGGAAACAAGCTTCAATCGTATTGAAACTCATTCAGAAATAACCAACAAAAAAAAAATAAATATATTTTACATGCTATTGCGTACAACAAGTATTGCCAATTTGCGTACTTTTGGCCATACGTCTAACAATTTTAATTGCCACTTTTGGCGCAACAAACTGCAAATACAAATATATAAGTAGTATATATATAAAGATATATATATATATATATATATATATGTATGCGGACAACATGTAATTATTAAATATTTGCTACTAACTCGGCACTTTGGAACTAAACGCAGCTGCCAATTTGTGCGAACCAAAAATACAGAAGGGAAAAACAAAAAATAAATAACTAAAAAAAAAAAAACAAAAAAATACTTAAGAAGGCGGCTTTTTAAAAGCTACAAAATAAAAGAAGAAGAAAACAAAAAAACAACAAAAAACTGAGCTTAATTGCAATAATTCATTGCGAAGTGAAGCGAACAGCAAAGAATACGAAATAAAATTAAAACG
Organism: Zygothrica quintamaculata; assembly: GCA_037044455.1. Lineage (NCBI taxonomy): Eukaryota > Metazoa > Arthropoda > Insecta > Diptera > Drosophilidae > Zygothrica > Zygothrica quintamaculata. Next base: position 39,475 of record JBAMBS010001026.1, read on the forward strand.
AAAGTCATAAAAAAGCTAATAAACTACGACACAAAAACAACAACAGCAAAATAAAAGAAATATAAACAGAAAAATATGTATATATAAATATATATAAAAAATGAAAATAAAAAATAAAAAAAAAACTAAAAAATATAATAAAGTGTTGAGTAAACGTAAACAGCTGTTGAGCACTGTAAAAGGTTCTTGAGAAATGCGACTCAAAAATAAGAAAACGGAAAACGAGAAACAAAAATCGCATCATTAAGACTGGGAGGAGGATGAGGAGGAGGCTTATATAAAGGAAGTGCTTACAAATCCACAAAGAGAGTTGAGCAACGCTTAAAAGAGAGCAGCTAATACATATATATATTTATATATACCGATATATGTATATAAAGCTAGAAAGAGACAGGTATAGAGATTCTTTTATAAAGGTGAGGAAGCAAGCATTTAACTGCTTTTATTTTCAGTCAGGCTTCCATCTGAGGGCAGGTGTGCCAAAAGTGGTTTGCAGGAAAGCACCACTAAAAACCACAACAACAATTGCTGCTGCTGCTGCTGTTGTTGTTGCTGTTGAAGAACAACTTGTTCTCATCATGCGAAAGCCAGAAGACAGCTCCAGTTGAGTTTTTGCACTCATTTTTTTTGTACTTTTTTAGCCTTGGTCAAATGAAATTGAAAATAAAGTTGGGAATATTTTTCGTTTGCTTTTTACTTTCACACACACACATATATATATATATATATATATACGCACACACACACACACACACACACACACACATATTTGTATAATGACGGAACTTGTCTGGGCTCATACCAAAGGGTTTTCGGCTTGTTTTATCGGCCAAAAGTTAAGTGGTAAACGTTTTTGGCTATGGCTTCCTTATTGGCGACGTGCAGAAATTTAATAAAATTAAATAAATATTATAGTTAAAATAAAGAAAAATAAAAGGCAACAACAACAACAACAACAACAATTGCAACAACAATTCAGTTAAGTGGCAGGCAAAAAGCCAATTGTTGCTGCTCTTTTTTTGTACATAGAGATGTTGGTGTTGTTGTTGTTGTTGTTGTTGTTGTTGCTGCTGTTACTATAAGTTGTTAAGTCAACTTGGCCAACACCGAATGTCGCATATTTAGTTACAAATTACGACAATGGCGCCGACGACGATGACGCCAACATTGTTGGCCATATTAAATGGTAAATGGTAAATAATTTATGCAAATGTTGCAGCCGCGCAATTTGGCAGCGGCACCCACAACAGCAATAGCAACAGCAGCAGCAGAAAGACCAACAGCAACAACAGTAACAACAGCAACATCAACTGTCAGGTAATGAAACCCGCCCGCTGGCTCAAGGAAACTTGGAGCACTCATTGGACGCCTCTTTTTACTGTTGTTGTTGCTGCTGCTGTTCCTGTTGTTGTTGTTATTCGCCTTGACTTGGCCAAATGAACTTTCACTTTTACTGCCTTGTGGTCTCGGAACTTGGATTCAGTCTTGAAGTATATATATATATATATATATACATACATATATATAAATTTTTATTTTTCCTTAAAAAGTCTTCTGTATGTTCCCGTTGCATGTTGCAACATTTTGCAAAGTTTTTTGAACATCAACTTCTTCTTTCAACATCATCAACATCATCATCATCATCATTATCATTATTCTCATTATGTTCATTGAATATATCTGCGTCTACTGCTTCTTCTTCTTCTCCTTCTCCTTCTCCTTCTACTTTATGCCATGTTTGCGGTTCATTCATTTCTGACTGATTTTTACCAACAATTATGTAAATTTCTGCTAATAACTTAACAAAAATTTACAAGCCAACTAATTGACAGCTACTGTGCAGCTGCTTAGTTATTTTACCCACAGCTCAAACGCCTACGGGCCATGCCCCAAATTAGACAATGACAATACGTAAATATACACACATAAATATATATATATATATATATATATATATATATTTTCATATATGATTGAAAACCCAGTAGATCATTAACATTGAATGTACTTTGTCGTTGAGTGTTGTTTATAGGAAATGGAAATGGCAACAGGAAATCAAAAAAAAATATGTTTTCCACTTTCTTTGAATCTAACGGATATTGGTGAAAACAAAGAAATTAACAACATATATTTATATACATATAAAAATATCTATATATTTTTTATATGTTTTGTCGTTACCTTGTAAAAATTTCAAGTTGAAGTTCAACTGAAGAAAACTTTCATTAAATTTTCTTGTTCGGCAGCTTGTCTAATCGGAATCAATATACACATTCTGACAAGCCCAGAAATTCTTTAGAATATAATTACATATATATATTTGATATATATATATATAATCAATTTCAATTTCGATACTTATCGTTTACTAATAAAGACATAAACTCGCCCGAAGCACAACAAAATTCGCAGAATGCTCAAATAGTCCCCCATTTGGCTTTGGGTTTTGTATCTTTAGCTTGGTTGCGCATCGCTAGACAGCAAATATTTTGCCATATAAATATAACAGTAAACATAAATATATATATATATATATATATATATATATAATAAAAATAAGAATAAAAATAAATATTCTAAAGCAGAAAACAGAAACAGAAACATTTGCCCAAATGAGCAGCAGTCAGGGAAGGCACATTCCAAGACAATTTGTCACGCTTGAGGCCAAAGCCAAAGCCAAAGGCAGACTCATAGTCAGAATTGGAGTCAGAGTCAGTGGCAGAGTCAGTATATGAGCTAGAAACAGGGCCAGAAAATTCAGTTAGTTGATAGAAAATGTAAAAAGCATAATAACAAATGAAACCATATGCATTTTTCCAAGGTGCAAACAAAGCCAAGCACAAACAAATGACCAAATAATTAGAATAGCATGGGGGGAAAATACAAGAAAAGAATAGAAAATAAAAGAAAAGAAAAAGAAAAAAAAAAAAGATAGAGATAGATAAAAGTTGGGTCTATGGCACGGGGCAGTGTATAGGCAGGGAAAATGTTAAACAACAATCAAAAGAAAAGCGCTGCTTAAATACAAAGCAAACCACAAAAGTTGTTTGACCTCTTGACTGACTGACTGAGCTGAGTTGAGCCGAGTTGAGAGTTTGACTGAATGAGTGAATGACTGCAACATATAAAATTGTTAAGCGACTGCATTTATAAATAATTTCAGCTGCCAATAAAACAGAAAAGAAAAAAAAAACCAAAAAAACGACTTTAAGATACCCTATAAGACATAAGTTAAACTAAACATCAGATACAATAAGTTTTGATTTTTAAGCAATAGTTTTTGTTTGGTTTTTTTTCACTAAATGATACCCTTTCTTTTGGGTTTGTTGCTTTGCCGATTTGATAGGTGCATCTATAGGGTATACAGGTTGCACTTTAATAGGGCTCCAAACGAGTTTGTACCGCACGGAGTCACAAAATTGTGTCACGTTGTTTGCCGAGGCAACAGCAAACAGGCAAACAGACAAACAGACAAACAGTTTAAACGCTTTTGACACACACACACACACACACACACACATATGTACATATAGAGATAGACATATATATATATATATATATAGTGGTAATAGCAGATTTTTACCCCCTTTAAACGAATGCATACCAAGGCATATTGTGCGTGTGCCCAGGCTCTTCAAGTTGACCATTTGATTTATTGAATTCTGAGCCGAAGCAACTGATTTTGTATGCGTTCAATGCGTTTGCCCAAGAATGCCAACTCATTATGCGGCTAAGGCCTTAAGGCCTGAAGGCAAACTTAATGGTATATAAAAGTATGCTTTGTTGGAAGGGGAGGAGCATGGGGAGATAGGTAAATAAAGGGTTAGGTAAGTGTCTTCACAGTTAATTATAACAATAGGCAACAAATCGTCATCATATAAATAGAAGCCGGAAATCAAAATGTGACCATTGGCGACGTGTTTAAATGTCATTTCCTCAGCTTTAACTTAACTACCAACTAGAAACTGAGAACTGAGATCTGAGAACTAAAAAGTACAGAGAGATACTGCCAAGTGCCAAGTGCCAAATGTAAGTGTCAAAATGTTAATTACATTGGCTTCCTACACTTAATGAAAATGGAGTGAGAGTAAAGGTAAATATGTTTAGTCTTGCGGATTGGGGTCAACCAAGCGAGCTGCTCAAGTCGAGTGCTCCGGCTCAGACGCTGTGTGTAGAGAGGGAGAAGCTTAACTATGGAAAAGCGCTACTTGCCACATATGCTAATGCTCAAAGAGAAGCTTACTGTAGAGTGCAGCAAAGCATATATATACATATAATTATATATATATGCATAAAACGGTAGCACTTAAGCATCACAAAAGGTTTATGGGAATGAAAATGAAAATATATATGAAAATGTGGAGCTCTTAAATTGAATAATTTATGCAAAGGTAACTTTCCTATATGTAATTATAGCTAAACAGCTAACTGTCTATATATATATATACATTTATATACATATATATATATATATAAATATTTGGTAGAATTAGAAGTGGAAAGTGTTATATGCAACAATCTATAAAATTAGGTTAGAAGCATATAAATTGCTTCAAATAATTCTTTAGATAAAAGAAAAGAAAAAAGAAAATGCAGCTAACGGTTTTCGATTTGAGCCAAAACCAATTAGTTAAGAAATAGAAATAAGAAAGAAGAAAACTCATTGAAAATCTTAACAAAAACAAAGCACATTAATTAGGCTTCAGATTACAATCGATTGATACAAAACATTTAATTAGTATTTAGGCTAAAACTAAAGATAAGCCAAGTTAATATTGAAAACTGTTAAGATATACAGTTGAAACCTGAACCTAAAATATATATATTCTTGAACCGAATCAATCAATTGTCTTATATTGAATCTATATAATGATTCGGTTATGAGAGACTTGGCTACTCTCTTACATAGTTTACGTTCTATCCCTATGACCCAAGAGGTCAAATACAAATTTCAATTATGTGGCTGATAAATTCATCAATATAAATAAAATAATAATAATAATAATAATAATAATAATAATAATAAATGATATGTTTTTGTGTATAAAACTTATGAGTGATTTTAGCATCTTAAATATTTTGTCATATTGATCGATCGCTGCTGCTTCATGCCCCTTCCACCTATATTTCTTTCTCATCCCGCTTGCTGCCATTCTTCTTTGACCATTTCTCTCACATTTGTTAGTAAGTTTGTATCAGCTCGTAAATCTGTTTGGTTCACAGGTCTCAATCTCATCTGCTTAAGTATTTTTGTGGTTATTTTTGTATGCAGCTGACATGAATTCTTACAAAATATATATAGAGACACATACACACACACACACATATACAGGAGACATTTACAGATTGCAATATGTATAAGTATTAAAATTTATATGTAAATATACATTTGCTCCACTAATTTGTTGTGTGTGTGTTTGTGTGTTTGAGTGCGTGACTAATATTTTGATTGCAGTGGGCCAAAAACTTGGCCACGATTTGCCGCTTGTGCAATTTACAAAAAAAAAAAAAGCAAGACAACAACAAGAAAAGTAACAACAACAACAACAACAACAACAATAACAATAATAACAACAGAAGGGAAAAATATAATTATCGTTATAATAAAGGGGGGAAAAAAAAATATCTTATATTTTTGGCAGTCATCGAAAAATTGTCGACAAAACTATCGGGTAAATGACCCACATTTCATTTTTCCCATAATCATGTTTTCTTTCTATTCAAATATATATATGTATGTGTGTATGTATATATAGTGTGTGACAGTTTTCATTTGAAATTTGGAACTAGTTTCAGTTTTTACTAAACTAAATATTTCTGTTATTTTTAGCAGCAACCAAAAATAAAAACGAAAAAAAAAAACTCTTTTACTATTTTTTTAGTGTGACGAAATTAAAGCGCGTTAATCATACGCATCGTTTGACGTTTATTTGCACAAATGTTCTAGCCCACAGGGAACCAAACAAATAGAAATATATACAGTCATATATACATATATATATATATATATGTATATATACTTTTGACATAAGCTAAGATATATTCAAGTTAAGTGCTTTAACACTTTTGCTGCAAGCAACTGCAATTTGCATATTGAAAAGCAAAAGGCAAAAAAAGGAAAACGCAAAACGCAAAACGCAAAACGCAAAAAGCAAATTGCTGGCTTAATGAGCTGTGGGAGTTGACTGAGTTCGCTTGAACTGGCCAAATCAGTTAATGGTTATAGTCTAATAACCAAAGCCTCTAAGCTGTCTATATCTTACATATACATATATATATATATATATATATATGTATATATATATTGTTTTCATTGTGTGATTGTGTGTTGTTGGTCAACTTCAAGTCGAGTTTTCACTTTGCTGATGATAAATTGCACATAATGTTGCTGATGCGGTTAGTGTTGGAGTTGCTATTGCTGTTACTCATGGTAGTACTGTTGCTGTTGCTTATTGGCTTGCATCTTCAGGGAAATTAGTAAAGGAAAAAAGTCTAAAACGGCAGCACTGCATTTTTCAAACATAAATCAACTCGGACGGCGTATAATGCAAATACAATTTATTTATTGAATTTTAAAGGAGAAATAAAAATAAAAAATAATATTTTAAGCCAGGCCATCAAACAACAAGCTGGTCAATGGCCAATAGGCAATGGATAAGAGCCAATGGATAAGAGTCAATGGATAATGTCTAATGGGCAATACCCAATGCTTAAGCTTATGCTTAAGTCAACGGTCAGACTCTTAATACACTGCCGCAACTTTTGTGTTAATTTTATGCAAATTTTATGATAGAGAAAAAAATAAAAATATAAAAATAAAATACAAAAAGAAAAAAATAGTTGATAAATCGCCGCCGCATTTGGGTATTTCTCTAATGTGCAACAACTTGAAGGAGTTGCAAAATCTATTGCAATTTGTAAGGGTACACAAGATATGAGGGTATGTATGTGTGTGTGTGTGTGTGTAGTTGATGCCACAATGAAATAGCATTTGACAGCTGACACTCGATTATGGCCATTAAATTATGGGCCAGCAACGTTTTGGCAAGGTCAAGTTGAGCTTGATTGATTTCAAATGCAATTTTATCACAAAATTCCAAAGTAAAAACAAAAAAAAAACAAAAAAAAAACAAAAATAAAATCAAGAAAAACCATTTTAAATTTAGTTACAGTAAAACCCATTTATAGTTAACTCAAAAACCCAAAACCTAAATGATAAATGTTTGATTTTTGGGTTTTAGTTGTTATAACATATAACACTCGTTAAGAGACTGTTGCAACATATGCAAAGCATGTTGTAAAGCTGCAACATTTGGGTTGTTAATGTGGCTTGAAACGAGGCTAAGCAAATCATATATATATTACACAACTATATAGAATATATATATATATATAACAGTTGATAAACTGCTTAGAGTGAGAACAGAAATAATATTTGTTAATTGTTTAAAAAATGTGCAAGAAAAATAATTTATTATAAAATTAAACCCAGCTATAAAGCAGTTAAAGGGTATTTCTTTGTCGTTAACTTCCTGCTTCTTTTTCATATATGTATATATATATATATTTTTATTCATTTTGTTGTAAAAACGTTAATTTGGCACAACCTTTTTACACCTTTTTGCAATTTTGTAACGAATTATTTCTTTTGTGTGTTGCTGCTGCTGATTTTTTTTTCTGATTGCTTCAAGGACGCAAAAATTTCGTAAAGTTGCTTAATAAATGCAAATACTCAACTCCACGCCCTCAGCTCCTGTTGTCCATTCTCTATAGCATACGCAATTCAATATTCAATAATCAATGTAATAATTTTCTTTTTTTTATTGCATTTTTCTCTCTATCTCTCTCTCTCTCTTTATCGGTCTTTTTCATTTTGTTAACCGCAAAATTATTTTGAAATTTTCTGCCTTGATTGGCCATGCATCAAGCCAAAGGGCAGTTGAGCTTGAGTAAAGCAGAAGAGTATTAACAGAACCGATTGTATATCGATAAATAGTAAATTTTATTTTTTTTTCTATATTTTTTTTTTTTTTTTTTTGTATTTTTTGTTGAGTTTTACAACGGACAAGTTCGTTTTACCTAATTGTTTTTATGGTCACTTTTCTTGCCATAAACTTTTTAATGGTCGCACAATCAAACTGCCTTGCATTTTATGGACCTTTTAGCCAACACTAACAACAACAACAACAGCAACAACAACACTAACAACAACAACAACAACAATAATATATAAGCGTAGAGTATAATCAACAGTTATTACCACTATTCAAAACCGTTGACGATGCCTTTTTATTATCGATTAAAATCACAGAAAATTTGTTGAAATTCAGTGATAAGCCGCAAGCAACAAGTGGCAAGTGGCAAGTAGCAAGTGGCAAACAGCAAGTTATCACTTCATTAGACGCATCTTATATGCTTTAAAGAAAGCAAGTAGAAACTCTATAAAAGCCCAAGTCTTAGCTGAATCTTAAGGGCAACAAATGTTAGCCTAATGAATGATAATTACCAAAAGGTAAAAAAAAACAAAAAAAAAAAAAACTCAAAAAATAAAAACTAAAAATAAAAATAAAAATAAATTAAGAAGAAGCATATAAAAGAAATGCTAAAAGTAGTCGAAAACCTGCGTTCTACACAGAAAAGAAAAACAGAAAATATCAAAAGGTATTAAGGTACATATTAGACCTTTAGGTACATGACCCATATTAAACGGTTAATATATATATATATATATATAAATATACATATGAAACAGCATAATAAATATATATATATATGTGTGTTTCAATGTTGAATGTTGTGCTAGAAAAGTTGCATTCGGAAAATGTTCGATCTATGCCAACGTAAGCAAAAGAAAAGAAAATCGCGTGTAGCTTAAGAAAAATCAATAAAAATATTTCTTGTTGTTGCTGTTGTTGTGGTACAAGAAACCTTCGTGCTAATAGGTTATTTATTTAACACACCAGCCAGATATGAATGCTACTATATAGTATACTCTATATACTATATATATATATATATATACTACCATAGATTTAGCTTTGTGGCGTGCACTAAGCAACTGACCCCAATACCATTTAGCAGGGTGTTCCGAGCTGTGAAAGAAAGGCTGTTGCTGTTGTTGGTTTTTTGGGCGTGGTTGCAACACTAACACTTTCATTGTTTTGGTCATTTGCTGTTATGGCTTTATCGTTAAAAGATATGCCAGATATATATATATATATATATAAACTATAATATATATATATATATATAATAAAAAAAAAGAAAGAAATGCAAACTGAAAATTACTCACTAAAGCGACTTATACTTTATTTATTGTTTGTTTGTTAATGAGCTAAAAAGGTTTTTTTTGGTTTTTTTTTATTTTTTGTTTTTGTTTTGGCCAACTACTCGCAGTACGAACATATCGTTAAAAAAGTTTAAGGTTTCGCATATGTTTTGTTGTTGGGTGTGGAATTGTCTAAAGAAACTTATATAATTCCAACAAAAAGATTTCCCACGCAATTGAGTGATCGTTAGCTGACAGACTAAGCAGCTTAACAAAAACATATGAGATATATATTATATATACATTATATATAATATAGAAAATATGACAAAAAGATAAATAAAAAAAAAAAATAACAAACTCTAAAGTTCATCATTTAACTTAGTTTGACATTAAAATGAAAATTATAATTAGCTGTCATTTGCTTGAACTAAATTAGATACTAAACAAATAATGAAGTTAACCTCACCTTGACTTTGCACAGGCCTAACAACAACTAACAATGGCAACAACAACAACAACAACAACAACAACAGCAGCAACAGCAGCAACAACATTGAGTAGTTAAAGCTTAAGTAAAAAACTCAGTAGCCAGATAAGCGGCCATAGATAACGTGTTAGCTAAGCAAAAGAAATTAAGTATACGACTAGCAGTTATGCTTTATATATCCTTAAGCAGAGTATGCAAATAATATAATAGCAATCTGACTAATCGGTAATATATATACTATACATATAGCTTGTTATAGCCCACATTTGAATTGATTACAGGGTATCACAATAAGCTAAATAAACTAAACAAAGATATAATAATGCACACAGTTTGAGGGCAAAATTTTTTTCTTTTTTTCTTTTTTTTCTCTGTTTTCTGTTTTCTGTTTTGTTATTTCTTTTTCTTATTTTTTTGTTTTAAGATTTATTTCTTGGCTAGAGTTGAGCTTAAGCTCAAACTAAGCCAAGTGCTGTACGCTGTTCTTAACCTCCTGTTTTGTGCCTTTACCCTGTTGTATGCCATCGTTCTTGCCACTTCAACAGCTTGCCACTCGTCGCACAATTAAAAAATTGGATTAGAGCCGCAAGAAGTCAACAAAGCAAAATAAAGCGGTAGACAAAAAAAGAAAAAAAGAAAAGAACTTTATAGAAAAAAAAAGAGAAAAAAGAAAAAAGAAAAGAATAAAAGAGTTGAAAAGTTGCTGCAGCTGTAGAATCTCGCAGTTGGCATGTCAGCGGCGCAGTTAACGTCGCCTGAGCAGAGATTACGCTGACAGATAATTAAAATTGTAGCTACGTTTAGGGTGTAGTTTGTGCCAAAAGTATGTGCACACATACACACACATATATGTATATTAATATGTTTTATTTTTACATAATAAACACATTAATTTTGGTTGCTAAAATTAAATTTTTAACGCAACAAATTACATAAATAATTTAAATAAAAATATAAGTGAAAAATGTGCCAACAGAGTATATATATAAATATAATTATATATATATATATATATAATACTTTTTGCCAGATCTATGACTGTTACTCTAAGCATTAAAAGCATTTAGTTGATTCCTTAAATATAACTTATATATAACTTATATATTCTAGGTTAATTAAGTCATTAAAAGTCATTGTTCTGTTGTGCGCATACTTTCATTATGGACTGTAGCTGCCTCTAATAAGATATATATATATATCTGTATGTGTTTATGTATGTGTTTGATATAAAATAGTAGCGCTTTTTAGTAGCAGATACTACGTACTTAGCGCACTAACCGCGTTGAAATGAGGTTTAGTTTCAGCTCCTGCCCCGTTACGCTCCACAAGCTGTACATCTTCTTTAAGTTCTCTATTTTCTTTTCTTTTTTTGTTATTTTATTTTTTTTTTTTTTTTTGCATAGATAACTACGGATCTGTTCTATTCTGTTTTGTATATATATATATATATGTGTGTGTGTGTGTGTGTGTGTATTTATTTTCGCCATTATAAATTCCAGAGCATTATTTGCATATTAAAGTAAGTAAATGTTAAGGCAATGTGTGGCAGTGGCAGAATATGGGAAGAAATTCTTTTATTTTTTAGCCCCTTTGCCTTTTTTGTAAAAAAAGAGCAAAGCGGAGCTATTGGAAATATGCAAAATCCAAAAGTATGTAACACATAGAAATAATCATCGGAGACCCCATAAAGTATATATATTCTGAATCAGGACGACAAGACGAGTTCATCTAGCCCTGTCCGTCTGTCTGTCCGTCCGTCCGTCCGTCCGTCCGTCCGTCCGTCCGTCCGTATGAACGCCTGTTTCTCGGAGACTATAAGAGCTAGAGCAACCAAACTTGAAATCTAGATTCGCTATGTTCGTACGCTGTACAAGTTTGTTTTTGATTTTTCAATTTCCTCCCCTGACCCCCGCAAATCGAAAAAAACGATTATTAAGCACAATTTTCAACCGATCAAATTTATTTTTGGCACACATCATAATTAGACCATTCTTCATCGATGTTGTGAATCTGGGTAAGATTGATCTAAAATCTCGGAAGTTATAGATCAGCAAAAGTGGTGTTATGGGCCCCGGGGGGGTATAGTAGCGCGCGCAAAATAAGAGCTACAGCAACGAAATTTGGCATCTAGATTCGTTATATTCGTACGCTATACGAGTTTGTTTTTGATTTTTGATTTCCTCCCCTGACCCCCGCAAATCGAAAAAAACGATTATTAAGCACAATTTTCAACCGATAAGATTTCTTTTTCACACACATATTAAGTAGACCATTCTTCATCTACGTTGTGAGTTTCGTTAAAATTGAACGAAAAACACGGAAGTTATACAACAATAAGTACAGCATTATAGAGCGTGGGGGGCTAAAAGGCGCGCGCAATGGCCAAGTACATGCAGAACTCTGTGTATGTATGAGTATGTGTGTGTATGGCTGTATATGTAGGCAAAGGGGCTCTCGTAGTCGGGTACACTCGACTACAGAATTCTTACTTGTTTTTTTCTTAAATTTCTTTGTGGGAAGTTTGTCATGCCAGAAGTTAACCAAGTGCCTTAGCATGCAATTATATATATATATATATAAAATATATCTAATTTAAAGACTGTTGCTACTCAGATTTGGAGCAGTCTTTGCTGACGCTGCTGTCTTTAAGACCTTTCGGTAATTTGCTGTAAATATTTTGTAGGTTACCAGGCGACAGCTGCTGTGCAGATGCAGATGCCAAAAAAAAAAAAAAAAAAAAAAACTTTCGCATTGTGGTACAACATCTAGCAAATTGCCTTACACTTTTCCGTTATGTGGGGGGGGGGGGTGGGTGGGGGGAATGGGTAACTGAGCCAGTTATGCCCCTAGGCAAATGGCAATTTTGTTAATGGGTGAAAATAAATAATAATATTTCTGTGCTCGTAATGCGCCAAATCAAGCCAAAGATTTGCTTCCTTGTTTAACTGCAAGCTTTGGTTGCTTCTGCCACAAGACGAGCAGATGGATACGAAAATGCAGGAAACAAATATAAAAGGAAACAAAAAAAGAAATAAGAAATAACGAAGACCCAACTTACTGTCTACAGTCTACGAACCTACAGTCTTATATCGAGATTTATTTGCACAATTCCGGTTTTTTTTGGATTTTCGTTTGGTTTTCTTTTTTTTTTTTATTTTCAATTTTTTTTTTAATGCCACTATTTGCACTATGAAGGTATCCCTTCTTCCCTAGCTTCTTGTCAACATCACACTCACTACTTCGGCAGCTGTATCCCGAATGAAGAACGAAGTAACGAAAGAATCGACAAACAAATACAAATACAAATACAAATACAAAAAAAAATATCCCCAAAACAGGCACAGGGCGACAGGCATTAACAGATCTTCAATAGAGAGCCCTGAAGTGCAGCATATGATAACAGGGCGAAGCAGTTGACAAAGAGGAAGTGAAGTGCACACACAACATAACAAAATCGACGACAGCTGTTTTATTCCTTTTATACCCTCTACACATACTCATACCAAAGGTGTAGTTCAATCTTTGGTTTACAAAAATATCATATGCAAATATCTGATATATATTGTTATAAGAATTTTGGTTATCTTTAGAATCATATAGCAAATATGAGGTAGAGTTTTTTAACCTCTATGTTAGAGCATTTCCTTGAATTCTTATCTAAAATTTTAGTTTTACCAGAAGTGTTTGGGTGTGCGTGTGTGAGTCTGTGTGTGTGTTTATATTTTCCCACCTACATATAAATGTTAAATGACTGATAGAAAGATCATTGATGTACATATGAGACAGGGTATGGCAATGTCGAGCACACTCGACCTTAACATTTGTCTTTTTCTTTTACATTTATGGTTTTTTTTTTTTTTTGGTTTTTTTTTCGTGTTTCTTGGCTCTTGCTTTTCGGTGAAGAACTTTTGACACTGAGCTTGAGCCGATGAGGGAACTTCAAGTGGCGCCCACACAGTGAAACAATTGAGCGTTATAAAGTCTTTAAACTCTTTAAATGATTCGTTTATTTTGCTTTGTCTATTGACACTGACACAGTGACACGCAAAAATCAATATTTAAAATAAATTGCAATTTAACTCTTTGTCCGCTAATGTTGCCCAGTTAACACTAATTGATGAAATTGTTGCTATTTTTCATTATAGCAATTATATATATTTTGCATAATTTTGTTTTCATTTTTTTTTTCTTTTTGGTTTGCGCACTTTAGTGTTGTTTCTCCGTGTTTTGTTTTTACTATTACTAATATTTCTTATCGGTAGACATTCACACGTTTAATTACCAATTTTAGTAGCAACTAACTTAGTTTAAATAATATACAAAGTCGTTGCTAACGACAACAACAAAAACAACAAAAAAGGAAACACAATACAGGCGAGGGAGCGACGCGCGCAGCTGAGCGTTAGCTGCGTTTATTATTTATTATATATATATACATATATATATAAATATATATATATATATATATAAATATATCCGATTGCTCCGGTAACTGTTACGCTTATAAAAACTCACGAGACGTACGTCCAAACTTGAGCGCGTTCGGACAGCAACTGAAAAGCCACAAATTTTGTCGTGCGGCTTGTGGGCCAAACGAAGCACCAAAAGCGTCAAAGCAGCAACACAGACAAAGATGGTCGCATCAAATGTATAAGAAAGAGTATAGGTAGCAAAAGAAGTGTACAGAGAGGGAGTAGGTAAGTGAGTGACTGAGTGAGTGAGTGAGTGAGCGACACAGAGAGAAAGAAAGAGAGAGAGAGAGAGAGAGAGAGAGAACGAGCGAGCGAACGTTTACGTGACGTAAGGCTGCTTGGGGCAGGTTGGAACGCTTAACGCAAAACTGTGGTGTATTTGAGGCTGCGTGACTCTCTTTATATGCATGTGAATGTGCGTGCATTGTGGTCAGGTGAGTTTGCGTTCGCTGCACCTTCTGCAACATGTTGTTGTTGCTGTTGCTGTTGCTGTTGCTGTTGATATTATTGTTGTTGCTTTATTTTAATTGAACGTGCACTACGAATGCAACTGATAGGACTACCCGCACTCGCACTAACATTCGCACTCATACCTAACCTATAAATAGCCCTGCCTTAGCCTAAGAGGCGCGTGTGCCACAATTTAGTTTTATCGTTGATTGAGCGTTAGCCTATCATTAGCTGGACATTTGCCTGGCTTTGGCTATTTTAACTATGCATGTGCGCACACACATGCATATCTGTGCCAAATATGTCTGAGTATGTGTGTATGGGCTAAGTGAAGCTATTGGAAACGCCAATTGTTTGTGCCTTACTCCCAAGGGGTGTGCATAGTTTAAGTTTTGAGTATGTGCTACAATTTTCATGAGGCGTTACTTTAGATATATTATTAAAATCTAATAGCAGAAATAATCGAAATTTTAAGTTCATTCAAGTTAAGCATACATTACTCGAAAATTGCGTTAAGAGTGTATTTACATATACATTATTGATAAGGAAAATTTGCTTTTAATACTCATTTAAAGAAGTATATGGAAAATACTACAAATAATCTAGCTAGTTTCTCCTTATGTCTGATTCCATAAAACTGTAGTTTAAAGTATCCCTATGCCAAAATCCATTAAGAACTATAGCCATCAGTTGAATCTCAAAATCTTTGCTATCTATAAGAGACATTAAGTTCAGTTCGAACTTTCAGTATCTGGAATACAGTAAACTATCTCTTGGAACTCCTTCCGTCGATAATCGAACATTTTCTGAGTTAAGTCTAGTCGAAACTTAACACAGGCACTTTAGAATTAAATTCTATACTATCGATAAAAAGATTATACAGGGTGGCCCATCTAGCGTTTGCTTTTTGAACTATCGATAATTTTGACTTTGACATTTCGAATGTCATTGTCAATGTGTCAAATATTTAGTAGAAGGTTTGCGGTTTACGAAATAGTTAAAAAAAAAAATTTTGAAAAATTTATACTCTTTGTTTTTTATAGCGATTTTAAAACGCAAATCTTTCGTGGACCACCCTATATATATATATATATATATTACTTCATGTATAGGTGAGCGTTGCTAAGGGTAACTTTAGTATTTGGATTCGGGAGGGGGGTTGCGTTCAAAGGAAGTTTTAATTGTACAAAAAATATAAATATTGGTAACATAAACAAGGTCTGAGTTGGCACTGTAGTACCTTGTTTGGGAATAAATACACTTAACGTATCGCTCAGAGACATTAAGATGTGACATATGACATTATATAAACGGATATATAATATACATGTTAATATAAATAATAAAAATGTATTTAATTACATACATGATACATTAAGATAAGGCAACAGATAATGGTCCAAAAATATATGATCTCAATTGGAAATACAAATTTGTCACGAAATGAGATATGGCAACATTTGGTTGAAGCTTTCTTATAAGAGATAATAGTACTGTACTGTATAGTTGTAAAAATATTTGTACATACATATGTTACCTTGGAACATGGGAGTACGGAGTAGTGGCAAACATCACAAGAAGCTCACACGGAATGGCCTATGGTGAATCATAGGAGGCATTGCCACAACTTTTAGTGTCTGTTGATGTCATTTAGAGACAATTGCGTATTTACACATATGAATGTACAGTATATTTTTGCAAGTGGCACCGAGGCAGCTGTGCCAAATGAAACAAAATGTCTCTTTATATACATATATTGTTTCTTGTTTTTTTGTTTTATGTTTTGTTGTTGTTGTTGTTGTTGGTGTTTTTTTCTTTTTATAGTGTAATTTGGGTTTTTGTTTTCACGCATCAATGCCAATGGCTATTTTTGGGTCTACGATTTGTATGACTAATCAGGGGTGGGGAGAAGAGTTCCAATGACATGGCAAAGGAGCGTGTTAAGTAGCTGTTGGACATAGGATCTGAGCTGCTGATTGCTTAAGTTGAATGCGCTTTTAAATATATAAATTTTTTATGTACTGCGATTATTATTTTTATGGTCACATTGGCTGCACAATATCAACAATTGCTTAAGAAAGTAAACAAAATAAATATTTGCAATCGTTATGAGTTTTACGTTATGCTTTTGTTCTTAATATTAAAGGTTTTTCTTATATATACAAACTGCATAAGTAACTAGTCAGGGTTCTCGACGAAGAAGATACCCTGTTAAATACAAACAGCTTAACTCTTTTATATATCTTTGTGTGTCACTAGCATCAAAGTCAACTAAACTATTTATGCTAATTGATCATATACTATATACATATATGAATTATAAGTGCATATGATGTACACAACTTAGGTATACTCTTTCTTTTCACACATTTGATGAGAGTACAAGGTATAAGAAGAAACTGTTGACGCTGTCAACGAAGCTGTTAACTTTGCTGTTGACGTTGACGTTGAGGTTTACGTTAACGTCGGCACAAACGCAGGCGCTAACCTTTGTCGGCTTTACAGTTAAAGCTCTGCTCTTCGCTCACTTGATTTAGCTTAACGTGCATGATAATTGCTTTATGACCCATATACATTCTATATGACCGAATGTTGCCGACTTAAAAATGGAGCAAAGCAGAAGAAAGAATACAAAATGCAATTCTATATACGAATTTGGGTTCGAGTGCGAGGTTCGAGTTCGAGTGCGATTGCCATTACGACTGTTGTTTTTCGACAACAACAGAAACAAGAAGTTAAAAACAAAAAAAAAAAAACATAAGTAAGTATGTACATAATTAAGATAATATTTTAAGCTCTTCCGCATTGTGTTTGGGTTTGGGCTTATTGTGTTCCTACTACAAGCCACAACTGAGTCACACTGGGCCACACTTGAGAGCTGTCATTCAAGCCAGAATCTTGAAAGAGATGCTGGGCCTGTGATAACGTATTGTATTTTGGGTGTGTGCCTGCCTACCAGTACCTTGACGAGAGTTGGCGGAACTGGTTGAATGTTGCCTTGCCTTGCCCTTTGGCATATCACATTTGCATCTGTATGTATATATATATATATATATATATATATAGGATATCATATGGACTAAATACCAAAGGAATAAGGCAAGAGTTAACAGTTGGAGGCTACCATTAATTGCTCACAATTTCATGCAATAATTCTAAGAGAGTTCATAAGAGAGTTGATCGATATATATACTTGCATAGAGATACCATATAACATTCTTAACTATTTGATATATATATATAAGTATTATAAGTATGCAACCAAATTGATATGCAAGTGTATATAGCCCATTAATGCATAGAGTATAAACACACCAAATTTTTTTGTAAATAAACACATTCGTGGGCGTCTTTGGCGACGAGCAGTCGATAACGTAACAAGCCGGGCAGGTTGCCAAAATTGTTGCAATATGTCGAGGGTGTGTTGCGAGATAAATAATAGGAAGACAGCAAGAAAGACAGTGCATGAAAGGGAGAAAGAGAGGGGAGAGAGTGGAGGAAATAAAAATTATAGCACTTACCCTACGCTGTTGCGGCTGTTGTTGCTGTTGTTCATAAAAATTATTGCTGCTGTGATTCTCTAGCCATTCGACATCGCTATAAGATCGCGAGAGAAAGAGAGAGAGAAAAAGCGCGTGATAACAACCACATGTTGAAGAAACTCACCACACAACAAACGTAAAGCTTACTCTCGCTTACGCTCTCTATAAGCTCTTTGGTACTTACCGCTGCATGCGCTGTATAACCGGCAACTGTGCGGTGCTATCATGTATGCGCACCTGATCCGGCGTAATCTCCTCAAGCAGAAATATATTTTTGCTAGCTAATGGCAGGGTTGTCGTATCGCTCTCAGCGACACCGCTATAAAAGAGCGGACTGAGCGGGCGGCATGCACCACCCAAAAGCTCATCAATGTTTTGATGACGTGAAATGAAAAGCTTATCACCCACGCGTCCCGCCTGTGGTGTATAAATATAGCGCGGCGGTGATATGGACGGTGACTGCGGTTGCGGCCGTTGCTGTTGCTGCTGCTGCTGCTGCGGCAGCGGCTGTGACTGCGACTGCTGCACTGACATTTGAACTTTTGACATTGGAATGTTATCGTAGGGTGATGTGCAATGCTTTCGCTGCTCTGACTCGGGCGGCACGGGACTGGCGCACTGTCCCAATGGTGGCGGACGTACCGTGTAGGCAAAATTAAAGGAGCTGCTCAGCTCGGAGGGTGCATCCTGCACCGCACATTGATTGATCACTAGCTGTAAATTAGCATTGCCATTAACTGTGCCATTCTGTAGATCCACTTCATCGGTTCCAGGCGCCGGTACCGTCTCCGAATCGTTGCCATTTGCTTTTGGCTCATCGTCCTGCAGCCACCAGGCGCGCTCTCCTGACTCCCAGTGTTTAATAATTCTAGGTGGCGGTGTCGGCGGCTTCACTGGTGGTGGCTCGTTTTCTTTTTCCTGCCACCAAGCGCGCTCTCCAGATTCTACTCTCTGCACATTGAATAGCTTCTTAGCAGGTCCTGACATCCACCAATGTTGTGTGGTTTCTCCAGAATCTGAGCTTTGCTTCTTGCTACTTTTCGAGCTATGTTCGCTGCTGGGTAACTTAAGGGTCACCTCTACGTGTGGTTCATTGTTGTTCACATCCTCATGATAATGACCATTCTTTTTGCTTTCTTGTGAAGATTGTTTCTCATCATCCAGCCACCAAGCAGCGTGTTCTGGTGATATACGGCTACGTGGCATTTTCTTTGTTTCATAACTATGTACCTGAACTTGTTCCTCTTCCTGTTCCTGCTCCATCTCTGATACAAATCCATTACCATTG
The DNA here is from genome assembly GCA_037044455.1 of Zygothrica quintamaculata. Taxonomy (NCBI): domain Eukaryota; kingdom Metazoa; phylum Arthropoda; class Insecta; order Diptera; family Drosophilidae; genus Zygothrica; species Zygothrica quintamaculata. The sequence continues at coordinate 58,985 of JBAMBS010001026.1, forward strand.
CTTAGTTTGGTATCGTTTTCGTTTTGTTCGTTTTCGTCCTTGCTGCTGCTCCACCAGCCTGTCTTGCTATGTGTGTCACAATGTGGCTCAGTTGCTGCACTAATATCCAGTTCATCATCCAATGGATTGATTGTGTCATCTGCTAACGTATCATCCTCGTCGACAGCGTCATCGTGGCGTAGCCACCAGGCCTGATCATCACCCGAATCAATGTGTCTCAATCTGTAAGGCATTTCGCCGCGATTATTGTAATCTAATGCTGATGCCGTATTGATTTGTAAACTGGTATCCTGCCACCAACTGGGCTCCTCCAAATCGTCCTGCTCTAGTGAAGGATTCACTTCGCTTATCAGACTCTGTGTTGTTTGATTATCCTTGTCGTACGCCGTAGATGTCTCTCCGGGACAGTGCGTGGTTGAACTCAGCGAGCTCGTTGTGATCGTTGTCGTCAGTGAAGGACTAGCTTCGCTTGCTAATGTCGTTGGTTCGTTCGTTCGAGTGTCTAGCGATAGACTGACCACAGAGGGTATAGCATCTGATTCGCCGGCGCTCTCGGAGCTTTCAAGAAAAATTGGCTCACTATTTGCGTCTTGCTGACGAGTGGCAAAAAAATTCGATACAGCCGAGAGCTTCTGCAAGCGCGACTGCGATTGCGACTGCGACTGCGATTGCGACTGCGATAGCGACTGCGACCGCGATTGTGACAGCGAGTGGGATAGAGACGAATTGGCTACCTCGACAGAACGTGAGTCAGTCGTAGACTTGATGCTATTTTGGTGATTCCTCATCGATTGTGTAGCATCCAATTCACAATCACCTGTATGCTTATTAACGACCTTCTCAGTCTCTTTCTCCTTATCTTTCTCTTTTGCTTTCTCTTTTTGCTGTCCGCCGTATATTTGCGACTTTTTCTTGCTCTGCTTTTTGGCCGTTTTCCCGCGTTGTTCACTGTCCGACGAAGAGCAGGTGGAAGCTGAGCTACCCGTGGTGGTGGCAGTGCTACTGGCAGTGCTAGTGGCAGTGCTGGTGTTACTTGGAGTACATGTCTTATGAGCTTTCAACTGGCGACCAGAAGCTGATTTTCCATTCGTTAGTTTAGTTCCTTTTCTGACCGAGCTGACGGAGGCAATACTTGCCTCCGAGCCGCCACTGGGTGAGCGTTCCAGCTGTGCAGCACCACCATTTGATGCTGCTGGCTCCTCTGACTCACCACCGCTGCTGGGTGTGCGGGATTTTCGTGGTCTGTCTGTGGGTCCCACATTCAGGGAGCTCTTACGAAAATCTTTATTGGGCCAGGGCCATTTGGCCATGGAACTGCTTGACGTGGTGCTACAAGTTTTTGTGGGCGAATCTGCCTTACTAGGCGGAGCTGGCGGCTTATTCACTAGATTCTCCACTGAAGATTGACGTGAATTCAGGCGCACAGCCTTTGGGGGCGAGAGCTTTGATTTACTACTACTCTTGGAGCTTGCGATGCTCGTTGGAGGTGATATATTGCTCTTAGGTGATGCGACATCCTGTTGCTGTTGTTGCTTTGGCTCCACACTGGGTGAGTGAGATTTGGGTGAGCTACTAGACTGTGGACTGGCACTATAACGCAGGCTACTAATGCGATCCCTGTGAGAACTGTAATTGGAGCTGATACTGCTGCTGCCGGCGCTGTAACGTAGATAGCGGGTGGAGTCATCCAGTCGATCGGATTGAATTTCCTTTTCCAGCATCTGGCGTGGCTTCGTAGAGCGTTGTATCGTCTTCTCAATGGTCTTGGCTATGTCAATGCGACGTGTGCGTTGCACTGTGGTGCTGCCAGGTGGCGTGGGTGATGTGGCACGTGTGACTACTGAAACAGATATAAATGTTTCCTCCTGTTGCTCCTCTTCTGGTTTGATCGTTTTCTCATCCTTCCTTGTGTTTAGCTCATCATTTGATATCTCTGTAGGAGCCTCTGGCTCCTTCTGCTCTGTGGTCACCGATTCCTTTTCTCTGCTAGCCTTGGCGCGACTTGCAGTTCTTGCATGGAAATCACTGGTGGTCAAATACGATATGGACTTATCCAATGCACTGCTCGAACTGCTGCTGCTGGCACTGCCATTAAGTCTCGCAGTTGGTCCATAGCGATTCCCATAACCATTTCTAGAGGTGCTTGTGCTGCTTGTGCTGCCACGATAAGCCGCAGCTCCTAGTTTACTTCTTGCACTATCCATGACAGGACTGGGATCCCGGGACTTTGATTTGCCACGATTTGTATGTTCCAGCGCCACAGGACTGGGATCCCGAGACCGTCCATACTTGCCAAGCTTGCTGGTTGCACCCGTATAGCGTTTAATAGGGCTGCTTCTGTCACTGGAGCTGGTGGCTTCTTTGGTATCTGTTTTGGCGGCACAACCATAGCGACTAACGTAGCTGGTGACGGGCGCAGGTGGTGGCGGATCACGCTTAATGCGATATGTGCCACCCGAGAATGAAGGTCTGAAGGCTGTAGGTGTGGCTAATGATGTGTAACGTGAACTGGCACCACTAGCAATATCTCCTCCCAGCGCATACTGTAAATCAAAGGATAAGGAATTAACTATTTATGGAAAGAGTAGAAAGTTTTATTGACTCACCGTCGAGCTGCTTGGCTTATAGGAACCGCTTAAGTTTGATTTCCAAGGTGTCTGTAACAATACAGATACAAAATATATATATTATTTTCAAATACTGTATGATCGAAACTAGTATATATTACATGGAGATTTAAGTTTATTTTTAAACAAAGAACTTGTAGAAAATCTTGGAACAGGAAGAAAGTAATAGAAGAAAGCATTGCAAGTAAGGGAAAATCAGTAATTTTCCTATAATTTTATAATTGGTCAAATAAATGTAACAGGTTGAAGGAATCATCTTTAAGTCAGTAAAGATTAGATAGTAGACATTCATTTCATATAAGAAATTTCTATACTTTCCGACACTCAACTGTGATTAAGAAGACAATCAAGTCTTAGCAAATAAATGCATCATTAGAAGGAAGCATCTTTATATGAAGGCAGCATCTTTAGCATAATAAAAAATAAACTGTTTTATTTTATATTTATATCGCATTATGCAATTTCACAACTTTTGGACCTCAATAATTGCATTAACTGTTGTCTATGTGGCACGATTTACTGTTTCTTTCGAGAAAATATTGTTTATTATAAAAAGATAAATATTGTCAATTACTTTTCACAAAGTATCGTCCTATTATATGCTAATCTTATAATATTGCTGCTCTAAATTGTTTAAATTTGTATAAAAAACTAAAAGTTGCACCCAACTCACTTTGCATTGAAGCAAGAATCGAGTTAAAGGTCGGCTTCTTCCTACCATCTAATAAGAGTCTGGCTAATTAAGACTATATATGCTAAGGACTGGTTTATGCTAGAATATTGTAAGCCCATTTCATTACCATATCGATTAAATCAAGGATCCTCCTTAGATTAATCTGATATATAAACCTTTATGTACTAAATGCACATCGACAACAAACTAACCAAAATAGGGGTAACAGGGTATACTTTTTATAGTATTCCATAAATATATATGTATGTATATATATATATATATGTATATATATACTTGTGCTTTATGAACTGCACGTTGTTGTGTGGATAATGAAATCGATCAAAAGTGATCCAAAAGATTGAATTGATTGATTGGCGCACTTAGGCGCCCCATTGTGCATGTAGTTTATACAATATTGTTGCATTGAAATGTTGCTGCCCCTTGTAGGAATTTGTTTGCTTCATTGAGAGCTGCATACAAGAATTATTCGCACACATTTTATCATTTGTGTGGCAGCTATGTCTATGAATGGAGTGGCATCAACACCATTTTTCCCCTAAGATGAACTGCTAGTGGTGATTCCCTAGGGCGAGTGTTGGGGCGCTTGTTGTTCCCTTTTGAAGTTCCCTCTTTGTGTTTTTTTTTATCGTTTATTTTATTTTTCTTTATTATTGTTGTATTTGTTTTTTCCTTCTAACTTTTGTATTCGATTCTATTTCATTTTTAATTTTCTATTTTCAATTTTCATTTTTCATTTTCAACTTTCAATTTTCAATTTTCAATTTTCAGTTTTCAATTTCAATTAAATGGCGCTGTAGCACGCGTTTTTCAATTAATTTGGACGTGTAAACAGATTCATTTCGATTATTTCAACATCTGCGTTCTAATCTTTGGTTGTGCAGCATATTAGAAAAAATGCTTTAAGCAACAGTTCTATTCAACCCTTTCACACACATTATCTAAAAGCAACATTGGTGGACGAACGTGTGGCAAACGGTGTGTGGCATGCATCGTTGCCCTTTACGCTATTTTGTATACGTGTTGACGTTTGAGTTTTGCCAAAGACTATACGTAATTTGGCTATGAGTTTTTCTTTTTTTATTTGATCAGATAAATATACAGACACACAGTCAGACACACAGACAGACACACAGACAGACAGCCGGACAGACAGACAAACATAACATGTTATATTGCGAAATCCAAGATGTCTTTTAATAGTTTTTGGCACACTAAAACAAACAAACGCATAGGAATCTAGTGTGGGGTGTTGGAGGGCTAAAATGAAAAATAATATTTGCTTTTGTAATTTATCTAATGAGAGCTGCAAAATACCGTTAAACAAGGCAGACAGCAATTAAAAATTAATTAAAGTTTTACCAGAAAATACAAAAAAAAAAACACATTGAAAAATCCTTTCTGAAACTTTCATTAGTTACACAGGTAATGGTCTCTGAGTGACTATAAAAAGAAACGATTTACCTGAATAATATGTGAGTATATACATAAATATAAATATATATATATACATATATATAAATATATATATATATAGAGAGAGAGACAGAGAGAAATGTGAATCGTGCTAGAGAATTCCATAGCGATGATTGCTGAACTGTCCCAAGTGGAACTCATCTGTGGCGCCACACGGCCCACGCCATACGAATGACATGTATCATAAAAAATGCATATTTCCCTTACCAGTTGTGCACTAAGTACTGTCCGCCCATTGGTATGTTGTGTAGGTTGGTTGGGCAGGGAGGGGGGAAATTGAATAGGAAGTATGAGTTGTGGGATCAAGGGATCTCAGTTAATTGTCTTCCTTGTTGTTCTTATTGTTGTTATTGTTGTTGTTACTTTCAGCTCAGTGAAATGGAATGCCAAACACAAATAGCAAAACAATGTGCAAAACAAGCAAATGGGCAAATGCGCTGTTAAGTAAAGGCCAAAGAAGTATATATGTATATAGCAGTGTGTGTGTGTGTGTGTGTGTGTGTGTGTGTATGTCGACTACACTTAGAATAGAGAATGATAGAAGATTCAACATTATTATGCAGATTTGCCATGTGTACTTTGTACAACACTCCAGTAGTGTTGTCTCTACTGCAGTTTGACAGCGTTATTATGTGGACTCAATTAGTCGCTGCCGTTCAGGATTGCATTCATACACTCATACGTATACTCATGTTGATGCTCATATTCATATTCAGACACTCAGAGGCGCTATTAAACGTGCCCTGTCTGCTTGTCTGTCAGTTGGCTAAGTCTATAAAAACAGGCCGGCAAATGTTCTTGCCAACAAATTTGAGTATGGCCAACAAAAAAAAAAAAAACAAAAAAAAAAAAATACATAAAACAACAAAAAATTTCAAAATCCTCAAGTACTCGAAATGATTCGCGTGCCACGACACGCAGACAAATGATTTATTTTTAAATCATTTTTACTTTTGGTGTCACAGTGTCAAAATAGGTATACACACAGCACGATGCATTATGCAAAGTAGAGAAAAGCATTTAAACGATTTGAAAATGAAAGTGAAATAAGAAGAATTATATCTTCAGATTTAAGAAAAAAAAATAAAAACTTCGGCTGACTCTTAAAAATCTCCTTGAGAGTTGTTGAAAATTTCAGTAAATATAAGAAGAAAACGAATTGTAATTCATTGGGAAAAACGATTACCAATAAGCAATTAGCGCTAAATTAAAAATAAAAAAACATTTTGTTCATTTATTCTAGACAATATACATTCTATGAGTTATAAATGATGAATGAATCTGATTCATTGTTGAATTTCATTCAATTCTTCGCATCACTTCACATATTAATTTGTAATTTTAATTTTAAAATTACCCCATAGATATTTTGTTTATTTAATATTATTTAATTTATTATAAATGTTTTACTTATTTAATTTATTTTTAAATTGTTTTGATATTTAATTCAATTTAGTTTTTTCATTTATTTTAATTAAATTTTTATTTTAAATTTATTTTAATTTATTTATTTTTGAAATTTTATTTTATGTTATTTATGTAATTTATTTTATTTATTTATAAAAAGTTAAAAGTTATTTTTTAGATTTATTTACTTAATTTTTGAATTTTGCTTCGTTTATTATTACTTTATTTTGGAAATTTAATTATTATTTACTTAATTTATATTTATTTTTCTAAATATTATTTACTTAATTTTTTTTTATTATTATTATTATCATTATTATTCTGGAGATTATTTTTTTTTTAATTTTTACATTTTTTTTTTTAAGCTATATTTATATAATCTATTTTAAAAATTGTACTTTTCTTTATTTTTTAAATTTTATTTATTTTACTTTATTTACTTATTTTAAAATATATATATTTTTTTTTTAAACATATATATTTATTTTGTTTATTGTTTTTTAAATAATTTCATAATTTTACTAATTCTAACAGGTTATTAGAGAATTACAACATATCTTATGGCAACATTAACTTTAAAGGTGTGGTGTTCTTATTAGAGCAACTGAAGAATATTTTTTTCAATTGAGAAATGTGTATTTACATATATTACAGAGGTTTATTTTTAAGTAGAAATATATAATTTGTATATACGATTTAATTTAAGATATTAAAATTTGTGTTGAGAAATAAAAAATCGTTGAATCAATGAATTGATTTAAAACAAATTATGTATAAAATATATTACAGTGATATACAAATATATATATATATGACATACATATATACATATAGATATATACATATATACTAACATATATATTTTAACAATATATATATATAAGTATATATGTATATATACAAATTTATATGTATATATATGGTTACTAGTTGCGATATATTTGTTGGTTATTAATACACCAAAACAAAGCAAATTGTAGCAATTTGTAATATTGGTCATGGCCATAATATTTTGGAATGAGCAACTACTGGCAGATGTTTCGTTCATTTGTATGCTGGATTAATATATTTGGCATAGACAAAATCAGGCCTAAATTTCTAGTTTCTGGTATAAATGGGTCCCAGACTGGTGGATTCGCGGGATGTTTTTCCATTGAATCGCGCATGCCGCGCATACCGAGCTCTACGGTGCAATTAGCTGAGCTTCGACAAGCCGGAACTTGCGTAAAGGGTCCATTGAAATTAACATAGATATCACCATGACTTGATAGATCCAGGCCGAATGTGGTCAGATCTTCGCCAGTTGCTAAATTTATACTATTGCTGTCGTTTGCTCTAAAATTTTGGGCCAAAGCAACAATACCAAATGGATCTGGCAGTAATGTTGTTGATGTTGATTCATCTGATTGTTCCATACAACTGCTTGAATTTTGTTCACTTTGTTGATAGAAAATATGGGTTTGTTGACCAAATATATCTGCAAATGTTGGTAAACACGGACGTTGACTGTTTGGTTCTGGAAAAAGTTTATATTCCCAATCGATTGTTGACACATTTAACGTAACTTCTTGTTGCTGAGGCTGTAATGTTGGTAAATCAGTATCATCGCTTTTGCCTTCATTCTGTTCGTCCTGACTGCCAGTGCTATCTCCTGCCTCTTGGCGTAATGCAATCAGTGGTCTCACCTTGCAACGGGGTCGACGACGTCTGGGCATGTTTTGAACAGTACATTTGATTATATTTTACATATATATATATATATATATATCGTTTTTATTTTTATTTAACATTCAATTGCTAACTTTGACCCAGCCTTCTCTGTACCCATTAACCTCATGTACAACAAATCTTAGGAATATTCACACTTTCTTAATTAATTAGGTGGTGCGATCTGCTATTCTTTGATTAGGGTGCAGTACGATGTTCGTTCCGTAACGTTACGTTACAATACGTTATATGGTGCGTGCTTCACACCAAAGGAGGCAACTTTCAACTTTATGCCCCACATAAATATTTACAACTTCCTTCTGGCCATAAAAGTTGAGGCAGTCGGAGCAACAAAGAAGCAAACGCAAACTTATAGCGACAGAGTAATAAAAAAATTAATTTTTCCTTTTTTTCCATGCATTTTTAGAATTGGGCTACCCCAAAAATAACAACAGCATCAATATCAAGGGGAAAAACACTTTCAAACACTTTCAACATATATTTCATAGGAAAAGTGGAAAACTTGTTAAGGCATATAAATTGATCGGTTTATTAAGCGCCTGCTATTTGGATACAATCTTTAATTGATTTATGACTTAAGAAATTACTCACATACAAACACATAATGTGTAGCAGTTAATCGCCCACGAAAGGATCAAATAAGTATGATTTAAGCATTACACAATAACAACAACTAATAAATAAATTGTTTATGTAAAGCAGAATAGTCTATCAATAAAGAACAGAAAATAAATATTGCAAAATCATTGAAAAACTACAGCGAAAACAAAACTATTTCGTATTTCTATATAAATATTTCTATAAAAATTTTATAACTTATAAATCGTTAAACGATTAGTAAAAATTTATATAACAAATTTGTTGAATTTGAAGTTAAACTGATTCCAAATAAGATTTATAGTAGAATTGTCAACATTATATTTCAACTAATAATTACTTTGCCTAATGCAAAATTATATTAATAAGAAATTCTTTATTATTTTATTAAAAAAATATATTATATAGACTTCACTTTGATTTTTGTATTGAATAAACGATTCTTTATTTAACTAAAAACTAAAACTATTTAATTTTCAATTTATTAATACATTAATATTTGCTTTGAGCCTTATTTGACGGAAAAATTGCAGACAATAAAAAATATTTATAATTTTATTTTGGAAATTTTGTTTTGTTTTAATAGAATCTTTGGCTTTTTGAACTGCTTAGTATAAAATATATATATTTATATATATAAAATATATATTATATGCAAACTGATAGAAAATATTGTGATTGTGATTAAATTTATAGTTATATTTGTCTATATTTAATTTATATTATTAGATACTTATATTATTAAATAAAATAAGATTTAAATTTGATAACAATTGCTTAAATTATAAACTCTTAAAGCTTAAACAGAACTATCTTAAACAACCCAGGTATAAGTTGCACCCAGAGGCAAATACTTTTATTTATAACAAGTTAAAAGAAATTTATAAAAATTATAAATATAATTTATTAAAAAAAAGAATATATAATATTACTTGATTGGAATTCTAATAAAAAGTAATTTTCAATTCATTCGACATTTCTGTGACAGTTTGATATAAGCCTTTAATTTTGCTATATAAAATACAAATTTTAAGAAATATATAACTTAAAGTTAACTTATATAAAACTTCAAAATATTGCAGAATATTATTGAAATAATATAAAAAAAAGACATTAATAAAATAAATAAACAAATAAATAATTTTATTTTTAATTGTAAGAAACTAATTTTACTTCGAACTTTTTAACTACTATTAGATGTATCAGTTTATTTTGTATTTATAAAATGTATATTAACAAAATATTTATAGCAATATAGATAATTATAAGATATTTTTCATATTAATCAATAAAAATAAAGAAAATTTTTTTGCAAATTTTTTTTGTGCATAAAAAGTGAACTAAACCTCCTGCAAGTTGTGAAAGATGCAATGTTTTTATGGTATAAATAAAAACTCTTCATCAACTGTACATGTGAGGCATATACAAATAGTATACATGTATTTAATAAAATAATTACATACAAATTATTTTAAGTATATACAACTTCTATTAGGTATACTTCTGTAGGGTATTTTGTGTATTTAAAAGTAGCTTCAATCGGATGAATGAATGAAGAGTTGCAAAACAATTGACTAACAAGCGAAATCTACACCCAAAAAAAAAAGAAAATCAATTACCAAAATTAAAGCAAAACTTTTGTATATTGTTTATCATGGAACTGGGCCATTAACACGGCTAAACAAAGCAACAACAACAACAACAACAACACCAACATAGACAATAAGCAACAGCAGCAGCACCAACAATAAAAAGTTGGCGAAAACAAAGAGAGAAAAAGAAAGACAAAAAAAAAAACATTCAAAGGAAAAACTAAATTTTTTAAATACTAAACAAAAAGTACGTAATCATATAAATGTATTTGTGTGTGTGTGTGTGTGTGGGTGTATTTATATATGAATGTATACGTATATGTAGGTGTGTATGTGTGTGCGTTGAAAACTAGATACAATTTAAATACATTGGCCACAGCAGCAATTAGAAACATACAAAATGGCAACAAAACTGCAAATGAAATACTGTTGAAACAATATAAATACACACACACACACACACACACTCACATACATACAGTAATAGATACAGATACAATAATAAAATTGTACATATACATAGAGATACAGCTAAAGAGTTTAAGATACTTGGCGCTGCATTAAGTTATTTTACTTACATAACTGCGATAGGATGACATGTTGATTACGTTATTTTGGCAACTGTTTCTTTTTGGTATTTTTTTTTTGTTTTTTTTTTTGTGTTAACAATTAATTGCGTTTCATTTGCTTTTAAATATTTCTTCTATGTGTATATTTTAAAGAGTTTTTTTTTGTATTTTTTATACAAAAGAAATATAAAAAAAAATAAAAAAATAAATAAATTGCAAATTCATAAGTTTTGCAATAATATTTGCTGAATTGTTTTTGGCTTTTTTTTTATTATTTTTGATTGATTAGAAGTTAATTAAAATTCACTTTGTAGCAAATAATTTGCATTTTCACACACTATCACAGCACACTAGAATACATACACTTAAAAAAAAATATATAATATATTTGTGTAGACACAGCAGTAACTATTAACCGCAATTAGGCGTATCTCTTGGATTGGCATCCAGTGTGTGGCAGCGGCGACAGTTCAATTGCAATAAATGCAAAATAAATTAGATACTTTTTTTATATTTATTTTTGTTTTACTGGCGACAAACTATACAGAAATTTAGATACAACAGAGATAGAGATTTTCAGATATTAAATACAACGAGGTATATACATTCGATAGATACATTTGAATGCAAAAAAAAAAAATATATAAAAGGAAATATAGAAGAAAAACGACTAATGTATTTTTGCGGTCTGCTGGTCCCCGGCTTTTGCCACTTTATATAATAATAATCCGCCGGGTTGCTGCTGCTGTTGCTGCTGTTGCTACTGATGCTTGTTGCTGTCGAGGATTTGGTGCTGCTTGTGGATTGTTGGAGCTGTGCACGTTTGGTTTACATTTGTTGCTGCTTTGGGAACATAGTTATATGCAGCCGGCAAATGCGACACGTCACACAGTCCCTTTTTATATTTATGTGTTGATCGCTCCGATTTTATATATATATATAATATATATATAAATATATATACTTATATATATATATATATATATATATAGTATTTTTTTTGTTGTACCCGAATTCAAGAAAAACTCTAGCTCTGTTGTATATTATAGTCGTGTATCGTATAGCTATTTATATTTTAAATTTAGCAAATGTATCCGACGCGCACATTTGTCGCGTTTTTCCTTTTTTTTTTGGTTTATTTATTTTAGTTTTTTTTTTTTGTTGTTGAATTTTCCTCGTATCGCAGCGTGCGACTCGGCGCGTTGTCAAAGAAAAACTGCCCGTTGTGGAAAATCTTCTGTACAGATTTTTCAACGAGCGTGAAAAGTATACAAAAAGAAAGAAAAACAAAAAGTTGTGCGTGTATTTTGGGGCCAAGTGATCGCTAATGCCTCGCATTCTCTCTCTACAACTGTCTCTCTACTTCTCTATTATTCTCTCAATTTCTCCCTGGCGCTCTGTCGCTCTAGGTTACAGTTTTAGTTCAGTTGCGTTTTATAAATTGCAATATTCAAATACAACAATATATACCAGAGCCACGCGTCCAACTATATATATCACAATATATACTATATTTTTATTTAACTTTGTATATATATATATATATATATATATATATACATATCAACAACAGCCCTATAAAATGTCATGCTTTTTGATAGCAAAAGCATTTTGCAGTTAATTAGATAATTAAACGTATTTCGATTACCATTCCAAACGCTAAAAAATATTTATAAATAGCTGCCAAAAATTTCCATTCTATTTCCGTAAGCTATGCATATTCATATCTGATTCATGAGTAATCAATGAATGTGTATGCAAAATATAAATGTATTAAATAAAAAACATGCGACAATAAGTTGTTCCTGCATCATCTTAACTGTATCTTAGGTGTTGCACTAACCTCATCCAGATATTTCGTCTTAGAAAGAAATGCACAATCTGTAGGGCATATAACGATCAATGAGTTGGTTGCATGGAAGGGGCTCTTACAACGCATAAAAATACAGTATTATATCTAAAATATATATGATTATCTATTTGTTACTATATAGGTGTATTAAGGTGTATTAATTAGCCTTTTCTCAATATATATAGCAACCAATTGATATAAATATGGCCCTTAAGAAAAGCAGCTACCATTCGTAGAGTGCGGTTAACAATCTCGGAGTTTGTTGTAAAGAAGAGGCTGTTAAAGACGATTACAACGCTTAAAAGATTTAGCTGTATATATATATAGGTACTTATATATAAATGTAGATATACATTTGAAATAAGTATAGCAAAAATACTGCACTTTAAAACACTTTTAGATAGATTTAGGACAGAAACTAAAATCCATAGAGTGCGCTTGGTTGATTTGAATGAGTTGACTGTAAAGAGACTGTAGAAAGGCTGTCAAAGATGTGCACAAGCTACAAATATGCAGTTATAAATATATATTTAAGTATATATTACTTAATATTTCAAACTGCATATACTTATACTTATGCAAAAAAGCACATATACATATATAAATATATTCAACTATTCAAAGTGCTGCATGCACTTAACACAAAGAGCAATTTAACATATATTTAAAACAGAAAAGAAAACTTAAACAATTAGTAAGGATCCATAAGTTGATTGTAAAAAAATAAATTACAGGATTGATAAGCTATCCTGTTAATGTAAAGTAAGAAGCCGCCTCCTTAGATCGGCTACTGTGTCTGGCCTTTTGTTGCCTCAATTAATGCAGTTTGAATAAAGTTGAGTGTATTATATATATTTATGCTTATTGATATGTACTTCCACTACTACTACAACTTTAAGTACATTTATTGCATTTAATACACTAACGAAGTAGGAAATATTTATCATTTATTTTCAGTATATATCATGTATATCTTTTATATGATATAGCGACACATATGATCGCACAATGTGCACTGATATTTGTTCATTTCATTTAAAAATAACAAACTGTGTGCCACTTTTGCCGGCCAGATCAACATACTGTTCTCACACATATATATTTATATATATATATATATATATATATATAAGTATAGGTATATTCATATATAGTTGAGCGCACCGGAAGCGTGCGGCTAGCTAAAATGACGTCCATTCAATTTGAGAAATTCAAAAATTCTAAAACAAAGATGCCATTTGGCATGCACATGGCTAGTTGTTTGTGTGCGTGCAAGTATTTGATAAATATATATATATATAGTATATATGCCAAAAGTTATTCAAGTGATATCTGTGCTATCTATAAGTGTGCATATCCCCTTCAATTTCAGTGTTCTTATTCGTATATTCCTTGCTTTATTGGCTATCACATAAATCAGAATGCGCGACAAAGACGCTAAATTGCCTGAAAATCTCTGAGAGAAAATCTGAAAATCTGAAAATCCGAACGTGCATCAATAGCTAATAGCCAGAAAAGGGGGAAAAGTGAAAGTGGGTTGCTGATTGGGGTGGAGTGGAGTGTGCTGGGCGGCGTTGGCGTTAGCGGTGGCAGTGGAAGTGGAAGTGGAGGGTTGGCACAAGCATATAAAGTGGCTCGACACTTTGACGAAAGACATGCAGTGCCTGCAATGAATGAAGTGTTTTTTTTTTATTTTTTATATTATTTTGTGGGGAAGCAGATGATATTGGGGCAACGTTTATGCTTATAGTTGGTGAATGGGGAGGGAGGGGCGGTAGTTGGAAACTATAACCCAGGCGGATCTATAGAAACTTAACCTAATCTGACCGACAGATACAAATAGCTTTCAACGCTGCATTTAAAAAATACAAAAGAGCCACAACAGGCATGCATTTTGCATGCTTTCCACAAAATATTTTCTTTTTTTTTATTTTGTTTTTCACAGTGCGTGTGAGACGCCAACGCAGCCAGCCCCAGAAATAAAATGCAAACATATCGCGAGGAAGGAGAGGGGTTGGATGAAAACAAAAGCAAAATAGGAAAAAAAAAAACAAAAAAAAAAATAACCAAAAAACAAAACGCATAGACAAAAAGAGAAGAAAAAAAAATAGAAATGAATTGAAAAGTAGAAATGAATTTTGGGCAGGCCATAAAAAATACACCGACAGCCATAAAAGTCAGACCCGGCAATCCCCGGGAGCAGCCAGTGGTTCATTGAGCTAGCGAGGTGCACAACGCGGTCAATCATACGGAACCGAGCTGGCAACTGGCAACTGGCAACTAGTAACAGGGTGCAGGGTACAGGGTATAGGGTACTGAAAGCTAACAACTGGCAACTGGCAACTGGCAGCTCGCAACCGGCAACTGGCAACTGGGAGCCAGAATGCAGCCGCTGGGAAATGGGATGAATACGATGCGTTTACATTTGCTTTTGCCTTTCAATCATTTCTACGATTTTGAGTTTGTAATTTATGAGTGTCCATGCCAAGGGACGGATCTTTGCCTTCAGCGACAGATTATGCAATAAAAAGATGCAAATGCTAGTTAATAAAATTAATAGACGGGGAGCTGGCATTGCTTGCATGGGGCATGGACAGGAGCTGCCCCCAAACCACAAAAATAAATTACAAAAAACTATATATATATATATATATATAACAAATACAAATGTTATAGTTAAAGTAGGTACACTAATAGATACCCTATACAGAGCTTAGATATATTTATTTGATTTATTAAATTCAAAGGGTTATTTATAAGTCAGTATTAATCTCTCAACAGACTTTCATTGCCTCTTTAAGTAAATTTACTCTCTTAAGAATGTTAATCATAAATATATATAATACATATTCAATTAATTAATATTAATATTTTTTAAGAACTTTTACAGGGTATAAAATAGCTGTAGCACGTACAAATTTCTTATGTCGCTTTAGGAAAATTATGTAAAGGAAACACACAAGGAAAGCCTCACACATAACTTTTCCCAAAAAGTGTCTGTTCCAGATCTTATGTTAGGATTAATAGACTAACCCCTAAACTTATTTTAATTTTTATAAATATTGATATCTTTATAAGATTATGTGTAGTTTTATTGAAAATATATATAATAAAATATAAATTTATATATGTTTAGTATTATTCATATTGTATTTTATTTACTTTATTTAATTTTATATAAATATATAATTTTAATATTTTTGCTTGTGCATATTTTATTTATTTTTTTAAACTTTTTTTTTAAATAATTTGTTCTATTTAATTTATTTGAAAGAAATTGTTATTTTATAACTATTTTATTTATTTTTTAAATTTTATATAAAATAATTATAATTACCTATAATTTTATTTCATTGATTCATTTAATTTCTTATTTTACATTATTTAATTTTATTTAGCTGTTTTGTGTTTTATTTAATTTTTATTGATTAAATATTGAAATATAATAATATTATTATTGTTTTAATAAAATATTTTATTTTATTTATTAAATTTATTTATTAAATTGAACATTTCTACTTTTATTTATTTAATTGAATTTATTTAATTTTTGCTAAATAATTTATCTGCTTTATAATTAATTTAATTACTGGAAACACACGAAAATCAATATAACGATAATTGCAACAACTTCCTTAGCATATATTTTTATATAAAAATCTAAATTTTAATCAAAATACTTTTTAATTATACTCAAATTTGATTAATAATAAATTCACTTCAATCTCAGGAATTATACATTTGTGCCTAATATTTGCAGCTCATTTATCAATCAATTCAATGGATAAATAACATTTGGTAAGCTTTTCACTTGCAGACATTTAAGCACATAGCAATATTGCAAGAAAATCTTTCATCATTTTATAGATTCTTTAAGGAAAGACATTTAAGCACATAGCAATATTGCACGAAAATCTTTCATCATTTTATAGATTCTTTAAGGAAATTGCATATTTATTCACTTCATTTAATTAAGCATAAAGCAAAACTCTTGCACAATACAGGAAAAGAATTCGATAGCTTCCTGTTCTTTAGGTACGAAATTCTTGTGGAATACTCTTTGATTTACAGAATTATTTGATTTTTAAATTCATCAAATATTAATTCATATTTATATTCCTTTAGTTTATAGAATTTTTTTATATTTTGTTTTAACTAATAGTTTAATAAGACTTTAAGAAAGTTTTCAAAAAGAAAATTATAGAAATTCAACTTGATGGGTAAATTGCTTTTTGTTGGATAATTATTCAACAAATATTTTTAAGCTAAATTGTTAATTGTATTTAAACTATATTCAAAGCAAAAAAACTTATTACTAAATTTAAATATTTTTAAAGAACTTTTATAAATACAAAAAATATAAAATTATATCTTTAAATATTTACTAGGACTAGAAAAAAAAAATAAATATTTGGAATTAAATAAATGAACTATAAAATATGTTCGTAAATTCTAATTGCAATAATATATTAAATATGCGCATAATTAAAATCACAAGAAAAATATAGTTTTATCTAGAAAATATATATTAATAATTATATTCCATATATTTTTACTTTCATGTGTTATACACATAAATTTATTGCATCAAGTTGAGAGGAAAACAAAATAGCAAAATGTTCAAGTTAATTAGGAAAATATATGTAGTCTGCATCATTAAAGATACTTTCTTTAGGCTGTTAC
This sequence comes from Zygothrica quintamaculata, assembly GCA_037044455.1. Lineage (NCBI taxonomy): Eukaryota > Metazoa > Arthropoda > Insecta > Diptera > Drosophilidae > Zygothrica > Zygothrica quintamaculata. The sequence continues at coordinate 76,210 of JBAMBS010001026.1, forward strand.
ATAATTAATAACATCTGTAGTATACCCTGTGTAAATCACTTATAATAAATTTCAAATAAATAGAATAAATCGGAATTCTTTGTAAAATATGAGCCGTGTCTTGTCTAGCCGTTGTCTAAACAAATTCTCGTTAAATGTTTAAAGCATTTTGAATAGGCCAAAAGAACATCTATAGATTTTGGCCAATAAAAGATTGCGTGTCGATTGTTCCATTTATTCATGTCAATGCTAAAAATAATAAACAGAAATTGCAGCTAAAAAGTTTTTAGTTTTAAGTTTTGAATTTTTCATTTTAAATTTTCGCTTTTTTTGGTTGTACTTCACTTACATGAAAATTTAGACGTCCGGTTTAGTATTTTCTTTTAATTTTTTCTTTTTTGTTTTTGTTTTGAATTTGGCCTAAACATTTCATATGAGTTTACATTTTAGCTGGCGTTGCAACATTTTGGCCCGTTTTCATCATTCACGAGCTTCTTTTCTGCTGCTGTGTGCCAATATTTAAATTAAATATTGTTCTTAACCAACCTCACTATGTTGCAATATTGTTGAATACTTCAACGCGTTTTTTTTTTTGCTTCTTAAAAAAAATGTTTTTTTTTTTCTTTTGTTATTGTTATTTATATTGAATTTGTTCAAGGTTATCATATGTTTGAAACGGAGATGTTCTATGCTGAAGTGTTGATTCTCAAGTATTAGTAGGTAGACT